>CAJNOP010002173.1:7779-19565 GCA_905250075.1 Rotaria sp. Silwood1 | reverse complement strand
GAATGTGTTGTTTTCCTTTTGTTTGCCTAATAAATTGGTTTTGATTTCCACTCACTTTACTTTCCGACTTCTCTAGCTCCTCATCACGTACATGCGCGCTACCTGGGAGACCCACTGTAAGCCTGTAAAGACTACACGCAGAGCGGACCACGCCGAATTGGTAAGGTAATGAACATAGGTATGACGTACAATAATGACGACAGGGATCTACGAATATAATGACCTTTCCGAGTACTACACTGCTTTCGCCAAAACAGGCACAGGAGATCTCCCTGAGTCAAGTTACGAAGTCACTTGAAAGGCTGTGATAAAAATAAAAGAAAGATAATCCTCCTTACAAACTGTAATTTTTATCTTGTTGCAAACATTATACTGAATTTATTTATTATAAAAATACTTCACACTGAATAGATTATGTCTGGCTTATCGAAATAGTATCTTGAGAAGTCCATCCACACCCGCCTCACGAGTATGCGGGAGTACATGCTGGTTGATGTGAGTGTATGGATATTATTTTCATCCTCATCCCAGTCCACACCCACACTCACACTTCGAATGGACATCAAACAAAATCTAAATTAAATACTCATGACTGAATTCACCCAAAGCAACATACAAACCGTCACGCATATTATCGAACACTTTCAAGAACATCTTCAAGTTATAGATCCACGAATGTTTGCATTAGCGGTAACACTTTTGACCAAACAATATACGATAGAAAATGATCAAAAAGAATCGAAATATAATCTATATCTCTTCACTGAATTAATGTACATAGGATCTCTCCCAGAAAAGAACATCACATATTTCGTTCATCCGTGAAACAAATTTAAACGCCATCTATGTATTCTGTACGGCATTCCATTAAAAATACAAATGCTTTTCTTCTCTTGGCAAACGGAAACGTGACAAAAACATTCGCTCACACATTCCTACAGTCGTCACTGTCTTATATCAAGCAATCGTCCCAAACCAATGTTCACGACTTTATTCGCCATTTGTTTCGCTCCCTCAGATCTTTCAAACGACTTTGAAGCTTCTCTCCTATTCGAATGTTGCAAAGACCTAATTTGATGATTGTCTGTGTGAAAAAAAGGAGATGAGGAACTGAGAGAGATGCAGAAAAAAATGACAGTCATCATGTTACGTTATAATGCATCCGTGAGATGTTGTTCTCCGAGGTCTCCAATATAATTTGTTAGGTGGCGTCATCTCTCATAGATCATCTCTTTCGTTCTATCATTGTTGTGACATTACCGTGGATATATATATTGCATCTATATCTACTTTTCGTTCTGTTGTCATGCGTGAATGGAGATATGTTTTCGTTTTCAGTATGTTCCAATATATTCGTTTCATTCTCCGTGAATCTTGTATGTTCTATCTAGTACTCTCTTGTGAGTTCTTGACTCTCTGATATTTTTTAGCACATTTCTTTTGTTCCGAACTCATGTATGTACATATATACCCGTCGCTTGCCACAATAAAGGAAATTGTTCATACACGATAAGATCAACTTCTCTCTGACTTACAACTGGTTAGTGGTTGGTTATCTTCACAAATTGAAGGAGAGCTTGAGTGTGGTTAGTGTTTGTGTGAAAAAGTGAAGATGCATGTAGGGTGTGGGTGTGGATGAAGAAAGGAACAACAGCCCACACCCACCCTCTAAGCGATACGAACTATCTAGAAAACAGGTGTTTTATCAGAATTATTACTCAATGAGACCTATTCGTAGCCAAAATTTCAGCTCACTGACTTGATTCATGTCTCAGATTTCTATATATGGACTGGTCTAAAATCTTGCCCAGGGCTTTTAAAGTTGATCTTTTCTGGAGGCCGTTTCTGGATTGCCCAAGTTGATTTTACCATGAAGTTGTACACATCAGACGGCTTTTCCACTTTTTTAAGCTCAGCCCTCCAACAATCTAGTATTTTGAGAGAAAATGTCATCTGACAATTATGGTTTTCATTAAAAAAAAATTTTTTTTGAGACTATTCTACTGATCGAAAGAAAAGTCATGTAAGACTGAAATGTTTAGGGATACAAATCGCTTTATAGTTTAGCTATAGTAAAAATTCCAGATCTCTATATTATTCTCATCACGAGTTATGAAGCACCAAAGGCGTCCAAAATGTGAATTTTTGCTCAAATTGGATGAGTCATAAAAAAAATAAGGGCTCAATATTTTGAGCTGAAGACAAGGGGGAACCAGCAGAGACTTCAGCCGTGAAGTCTCATGAAGTCTTGGAAGTCTTTTGAAGTCTTCTGAAGTCTTTTGAAGTCTTTTGAAGTCTTATGAATTATCATAAAGTCTCATAAAGTCTCTGAAGTCTTTGAAGTCTCTTGAAATCTCATGAAGTCTCATGAAGTCTCATGAAGACTCTTGAAGTCACTTGAAGTCTCTTGAAGTCTCTTGAAGTCTCTTGAAGTCTCTTGAAGTGTCATGAAATCTAATGAAGTCTCATGAATTCTTTTAAAAGTTTTGAAATACATTTAGTGCATGAAAATTCATAAGAAACCAATGAAATTGTCATGTTTTCGACGATTTTATTTTAGCAGTAAGGTGAACTATTTATTGTTTTTTTCAATGTGCTGGAAAAAATTCAAGCTTGTTTGGTCTTAGTAAACGTAATAGTTAATAACTGAATCTTTTTGAATGAAGTGTTTTATTTTTATAAGAAATGTTTTATCTATCCAAATCAATCTGATGAAGAATTTTAATCCTTTTTGTTTGTTTCTATCACTCGTGATAATCTATCAGCCGATAAACGGCTAGCTTTGTCAGTTAATAACCAACAAGCCGTTTGCTTGTGTATAAATTTAGTCTTGTTATTTATTTGCACTTGAAAATAGGAGTTTTTCATTGCTGGATTGATCGAATCAAATATACGCATACCAGTAAAATTTATTTTCTCAGTTTTAATTTCATCAACACTTTGTGTCGTTGCCGCATCTTTATCTTCTTCATCTACATTGATTAGATCACTATTAAATTCATTACTTTCCATTGTTTCATCATCATAATCAGGTTCAGAATCTGATGAAGAATCTGCATCCGTTGCCGAATAAGTATCCGAATTAATGTTGAATCTAATACTATCAAATATATTTTTACTTAAACCATTAAGTTCACAAGCATTGCATTTCTTTAATGAAGATAATATATTCAAATTACTAACTAGTTCTTTTGCACGATTAAATGCAGCTAAAATAATATTTTCACCATTATTTAATTCTCGTTGCTAAGGGCTGTAATGGAGGGCGGGGGGGGGGGGGGTGATGTTCTCTTTCTCCGTTGCTAAGTGTCTATAATCGGGTGGGGGAGAGAGAGCCATCAAACCTCGAACTGAAAACGTACACTCACTATTTTCTTCGAAAATATACGTGAGTTCCACAAAACAGACTTTTGGGAGCAATCAATTTTCAATATCATTCCTGTTCGTGGTTCTCGGAAGACACTAGTTACTCTGTTATGAATAAGGGTGTCAATTTATATTTACTTTCCATTTAATTTACGCGTGAATTAAATGATAAATAATTTATATTTATTATAAAGTAAACGGTAAATGACACCCCTACTATTTGATAAGTTTTGTTTTTTTGCATGTTATAGAGGTTTCATGTAATTTCTATAAGATTTTTTGATACGCATGGAATTTGTCTCTTGAAGTCCTATGAAGTCTTGTGAAGTCTTGTGAAGTCTTGTGAAGTCTTGTGAAGTTTTATAAAGTCTTGTGAAGTTTTATAAAGTCTTGTGAAGTTTTATACAGTCTTGTGAAGTCTGATGAAGTCTTATAAAGTCTCAAGAAGTCCTACAAAGTCTCTGAAGTCTCATGAAGTCCCTGAAGTCTCACGAAGTCTGTGAAGTCTAACGAAGTCCCTGAAGTCTCACGAAGTCTGTGAAGTCTAACGAAGTCCCTGAAGTCTCACGAAGTCTGTGAAGTCTAACGAAGTCTTTGAAAGTTTTTTGAAGTCCCATGAAGTCCCATGAAGTCATACGAAGTCTTATGAAGTCTTGCGAAGTCATTTGAAGTCCTATGAAGTCTTCAGAAGTCTTTAGAAGTCTTTCGAAGTCTTGTGAAAAGATGAAGTCACAGCGGGTGAAGTCTGTTGAAGTCTTTTGAAGTCTTGAAGTCCGCTGTTTCCCCCTTGGCTGAAGATTGAGATAAGACTCTAGCATCACCCACTCCCTTCGTCGAAGTGTTGATTTTTAGTACATTTATGGATAGTCCTTTACAATCAAACCTAAGGACTTGACTATATATGTGTGTATCGTAATGAAAAAATGTAAAGTAAGTCAAATGTTAGTTTTTTCTTATTCAATTTTAAGACCATACATTTTGCTTCGGAATATCGAACTGAAATTAGTTTTACTATGCATAATGAAAGGGATTAAACTCAATTCTTCCAAACAACTTGCTTAAACACGTTTTCATATTATTTTAGTCGTTTCATGAGAAAGTGAAAGTCGTATGAAAAAATCTTTACATTTTTCAGATTTGATGAGGCTTTCAAAATATCTCATGCAGTTTTCTACTCCAGCACTCTGAAAAGAAAATTTTAGTATATTCTTGTAGAGAATTTCACGAGGACTCTTTTTATTTAAAAAATGAGCTCAATTATGAGTATAAAAAAGGGAGAAAATGTACAATGATTATGGGGAAATTCTTTCTGGTCTACCCGTTATACTCATTGTCAAAATGCATATAAAGTCAGAAGTAGAACTCTGATTGAAGTATCACCCCGCATTACATAAAACTCATATTATATTTATTAAAAAAAAACACTCCATTTTGCTATTATTGTATCGGTTTTGTTTTCGATAGATGATGTTTTTGGAATTTTTCGTAAACATATGTGATAGGGTCAGTGGGTATGGTACGAATCAAAGATGTTGGAAGATTGACACGTTTTGAGTGAACCTGTTCGACTCATCGCTAGCTAACAAGTTGGGCCTCTGACCGATTGCGGAATAGATATTCTCACGATTTACAGGTATCACAAGTCGGGTTGTACATTTTTTCAATCTTTCTTTGTACAACATGGGTTTACGTTCATTCTTTACGGCATTTCTATTGTTCTTTGGTTAAGCTACTATTAACATTTCTTTAGTTCTCCCAAACTTAGATTCTTTCTACTATTTGTTTTTACTACTTTGTCGTTCATGTCATTTACCGACTTTTTGCAAAGCATGTACACATAACAGGCGATGTAGAAGTTCTGCATTGATTTTTCATTCGATATGGCGCCGTGATGAAATATTTTAGAAACTTCATTTTTCTTTGATAAAAAAGCAAAATGTCTAGTGTAAAAATATATGAAAGACTTTGATTGGAATTTTTTTTCAAAAACCAGACTAAGTTAAAAGCAATGGACTTTAGAAAACTCTTTTGGAATCCATTTTGAATTTAGAAAAGATTTCATCGATTCAGATTGCTTATATATTCATGCGTCGAATGTGAATTGCTATCATTTTTTATATGACAAAGAGAGCTTATCGAGTTCTCTGCCTAAATGTAAGATATTCAGCCACACATTGTTTTTTGCTTTGTATATCTCAAATTGACTAAATGAAGCCGTTTGAGAATGTGAGTGTACATAGGGTATGAGTGTCGCGGTAAACGAAATCTACAGGCATCTTCGCGAAATCTTTTGAAACCGTATAGCCCTGAGGTCCGCTTTATATCCCTGCATTCATCTTGATTCAAAGAGCTCTATTCAAAGCACTATTTATAGTTATTTTAGATTAGATTAGTTTTTGTCGAAAATAGTTATTATATAAGAAGAAAAGATGGTCATTTGAGTTAGTAAATTAGTGACAAAAAGTACAAGGTTATCCAATGTTACCCAAAAAGCGATTGTAAATGAATGATCATCGTTTGAAAAAAATAAGATCTAAATGCTTTCCGATACTAGACACCATCGTGAACTGACCACGTTTTTAGTCTTCATGGCGCTTACATTAAAGCTGTTTTAGTGCATTCATAAAAGAAAACGGATAATACAGTATTTTGATTGAAGAAAAAAAGAAATTTCTCGACATTCTCGATCGACATCAATATCAGTTAAGAGAGACCTAAAAATAATCGTTGTTGTTAAACTTATATCGCACTTTTTTATATTTGAAATGATTGTATTAGTCGTAAAGAATTTTCTTTGAATGAATGTGAATGTGCATCAAATAGAAATCTTACTATTTAAAAATGATTCAATTCTCTTTCAATTCTAATTGCTATCCTTTGTTCATAGTAAAAAAAAATGAATCAACTATACAATAACTTCTTTAATGGATTTAAAATTATTTCGTATTGTCCATATTTTAGTGAAAACTATAAAACTAAAAACTTCTCATTTGTCTAATGGATTTTAATCAATAGTCTAAGTCTCGATTGAAAGAGGAGCTTAGCTCTTTCTAGACTATTCTGAAGACAACGATAAGAGAGAATCTTAATGTTTTCTAACTAAAAATTCACATTGATACTACTGTTATTTATACTTCGGTATCACATTTTCAAAGCGGACAAACAGGACTCATACATAGTGGTATTTTGCTAGTGCCATTATTAATTTTCTTCGCTTGGATCCTTCCTTCATGCACAGCTGGAAACTGTATTGCAAAAAAAAAAGAAAAAGTAGGCTTAATGCATTTAATTACTTTTAATATGACTGTTACTGTTTGTCTTTCTTTTAATTATATCGATAGTAGGGACGATGAATTCTTTTTTGAAAAGCAACAAAATAGAATGGCATACGAATTTAAGCTATTTTTATGTCGTTGCTATTGTATTCATATTATTAATGTGCACATTTCTCCTTGAATGTTTCATGTTATACATGAAAGTTCGAGCATCGATGATTGAGCTCGATAATTCTTCGATCTCAATATCTTGTCTGTCTCTTAATCTATTCTCTTTACGTCTAATCCCATTTGCTGTGTTTGGTGTATTGATGTTGATTGAGTCTTCAATGAATCGTAATATTGCTTCTCTTTTTATCATTATTATTGTTGTCTGATGCCCAAAGTATCTGCACGAGAAAATTTATAATCTCGTACTGCTACTACAGAATTTCTTACAAAACTAAGCAGAAAATATAAATTCAGAACGCTTTTCAACAGTGATAAAAAACGTTGCAATCAGCTATACGCGTTTTTCTATCTTTGGTCAATATCTCATTTATATTATCTGCAGATTATTCAGTGAATTTTTCAAATCATGTTCAGCAATGTATATTCAAACATTAGTTGCAGTCGATGGACATATAATAAAAGTGTTTCATGTCACTGGTTCAGCGTACGATACGCATGGTGATGACTTTATTTTTGGAATTTTTTCAGGTTCAATAAACAAAATCAGTCATAATAGATAAAATCAACACCATACTTTGCTTTTGATAATATAGTAGAACTACGTACTCTCATTCTTTAATATCTGAAGCAAAGAATAATTTGATTCTCCGCTCTTATCAGCATGAGACTCACATCAATTTATATTAAAAGCATTTATTTCCATTTCTGTATAATTGTTCAGAAGTTGTCATCCAATGAACGATTCGAGATATGTATTTGATATATTCGATCAGTTCATAGAGTTCATAGAATTGACAGTTTTTCGCTCATCAGCGAAACGTTAATGTATCTACAACTAATGTTACAACAAACAGTTATACGAATCTTTGACGATCTCAAATGATCTAGAGTGTGAGCGTGACTATCTACCATTCAATGTTAACAAAACTGAGATTCACTTCCACAGGCACGCCATTACATCTAAGAAATAAGCGATGCTAAAGATTTGCAAATGCGTGTCTGATATCATTTAATATGACAGCAGATAAAGGAACCACAAAATAACGTTTTACCTTTCTGCTTTCTTTCATAGGAAAGAACATCGAACTTCGAAATACGAGACGCAAAATAAAAGACGAGAATAAAAAAGACTAATGCGTGAAATATTTCGCTCACGGAGTACATAAAGAACACCTGTTGCGAAGTATTTTACATTATAAAGGTTAGTCATAAATAAAATAAAAGAAACCAATGTAAAGGTAGACATCGAAAATAAGTAAAAATCGATAAAGTTATTTTTTAGATTTTCGTGTTAGTTAACAGATATTAGAATGACAACTATTTGTCTCATTATGATTTTGATAATTATAAGTTCAATATTATATCTTTATAAACCTATATGTAAATTAATTGAACAAAAAACTATTTATTCATCATGTTTCAAAATACCTAAATGTGATTACATTCCTGTATTTGGTCATATGTTCACATTAGCTGGTCAAGTGTCAAAACGAGGTACGTAACTCCATCAAACAAATATCATTTTATCAAATGAATCTTTTTTTGTAGAACATTATCAACATCTTTTGAAGTATACTCGAGAATATGCAAAAGAACCGATCGTTTGTATCTGGTTCTTCTTATGGCCATGCCTTATATTTAATCGAGTCGACTATTTGGAGGTTCGTATTGATATCTCAGCTGTTGTTTACCGATTTAAAAGAAATCGTTTTTTGACTATATTGGAACGATCCCAAAGTGTTACATGCCGGTTTTCAATCTAATATATATCATTTTTCAGAGTTCAATAAAAATATTAAAACCTTAAAATTATTTATCCGCAATAGGCTGGATTATCGATAATTGACAAAGTATAGTGAAAAAATTGAATGACAAATTTCGTTCAGTTGTTTTTTGCACAGGTAGACCTTATTGTCTATGGCAAGCTTTAGAAATTTCATTCCTAACACATAGTTTGTACCTGAGATATCGAATCTGAAAGAAACTTGTTTTCTAACTATTTTTTGTGATAAATGATTTGTTCTTTTGCATTCAATATCTAGAGAGCACATCTTTCTTTTGAACTGAACTTGTAAAGCTTTTTATTCACCATGATATTTATCTATGGAAAAATTTTAGATCTTAACTCCAAGTCTACACGATATTGAACTATAGATACAAAAGATGGAATGTTTTGAACATACATGTATTAGACATAGCATGTTTTACTTTTTAAAAATTTCAAACAATCTGATGGAATTTCTCATTCTATTTATTTTTCTAGATTTTACTGGCAGCTGGTTCAAAGCATACAACTAAGTCTCCAGAATATAAGTTGCTTAATGATTGGTTAAAAACAGGATTGCTAATTAGGTCGGTTCTTTTTGGAAATGAAGATACGAAAACAAAATTTACTTGAATTTATGATAAAACATAATTCTCAATATTTTTCTTTAGTTCAGGTAAAAAATGGAAAACACGTCGACGAATTATAACTCCATCATTTCACAATAGTAGTCTTTTGCTTAATTGTATTGATACATTTAATGAACAATTAGACATTGGTCTAAAATGTTTTCAGAAATTAGCTGATCAAAAAGTAGAAACTAATTTATATCCATTGATTTCAGCTTGGACACTTGATGTTATTTGTGGTAATATGTATATTAATCATAAGATTCTCTAAGAATGACAATCATTATCTTTTAAATATAGAAACAGCAATGGGTAAAACAGTTCGAGCACAAATTGAAGAATCTGAATATGTAAAAGCTGTTATACGGTATAATTTTATTTATATGATTGATGACTCATTTGTTACATTTAAGAATTACGGAGCTTATAGCCCTACGAATGCGTTCACCATGGTTATGGCCTCGACCAATATTTAAGATTTCCGCTGAAGGTCGTGAACACGATCATCTTGTGAATATTATACATAAATTTACTCGGCAAGTAAGAATGCCAACAAACGAAATTTGACATTTGTATGATAAAATGCGAATTGCGTTTTTTTCTTCAAGATCTCCTTTAACACATTTTGTTACATGATATAGTTATTCATTTTCGAGTAAATTTATAAGTTATTGCTGATAAGTTTGATAGTAAGAATATATCTAGAGGTTTCTGCTTCGTTCAATATAGTATTCTAATACTATCATTTTCAGTCAATATCATTTACTAAAAAATAGATCATCACATTGTATTTGAGTTGAATCTGTTAAAAACTCGAAAGTACAAAGTCTTTAACTAATTTCATGTGAAAACTTTGATGTAGAAGAATATATTTTATTTTTTCTTTCGTAACACAAAGATATAGCGACGTAGGACCTTACAAATTCTACGAAATAGATTTCAAACAATTATATTTATAAAGGTTTCAGTGGAAATACGATCATAATTCATCAGCAAACGACTTTGTTCCTGTAACGATAGAAGACCATTAAAAATGTATTTAATACATTTCCCTACTCTACTACAATAAAATCAAGTTAATAAGAACCTTTCGTTTTAGTGAATACAATTTTCATAAATTAGCAAATTTCTTTTTAGGTAATCGAAGATCGTATTGCTGAGTTTTCTTCAATTCATCTTCGACATCGAATGGCTTTTCTCGATACACTTATTGCAAAAATGAATGATGAACAAATGTCAATTGATGATATACAAGAAGAAGTCGATACATTTATGTTTGAAGTAAATTTTAACTAATATTCTTTAATTATGATTTGAACAAATTTTAGGGTCATGATACAACAGCAACTGCACTTAATTTTGCTTTATTTATGATTGCACTTCATCAGGATATTCAACAACGTTTATTCGAAGAAATGCAAAGCATATTTGGTAAATCCTTTAATTAACTACTCCAATATATATTATTTGATTTTTAGAAAATGATAATGAACGTGCATGTACACTTGATGATATTACACAGATGAATTATCTTGAACGCGTTATCAAAGAAACATTAAGACTACTACCATCGGTTCCAATGATTGGACGAGAAATTCAAGAAACTTTCCAATATGGTCTGATTTTCTTTAAGTGATTTCTTTTTCAATCACTCTCTCTGTCTTCAGATGGTAAAACATTTTTAAAAGGTACAACAGCTATAATATTTATCTATGAAATTCATCGTGATCCACGGCAATTTCCTGAACCAGAAAAATTTGATCCTGATCGATTTTTACCTGAATTAGTTCAACAACGATATCCATATGCATACATCCCGTTTTCTGCTGGTTCACGAAATTGTATTGGTATGCAGAAAAATTCTTTATACTCGTTTTATATTGATTTTATCCTTTTTTACGAAAGGTCAACGTTTTGCTTTGCTGGAAGAAAAAGTGTTTCTTTCAACAATAATTCGTCGATTTCATCTAACAACAAGTCAAAGTTATCAAGATTTTGTACCGACCGAACAAATAATTCTTCGTTCTGATAATGTACTCAAAGTGAAACTTATATCACGCACATAAATCTATATATAACAATCGATATTTTATTTTTTGGTAATATATTGATTTGTTTTACGAAAATCATAATGCGCTACAGGAGATTTAAAGAGTATACTTGAATAATTAGTTAATTGCTTTGAAAAATAATGAGAAGAAATAAGATTTATGAATATTTCTAGGTTATTTTACTGATTCAAAAGCCTATTGAGAAATATACCATGAATGAAGAGTGATGTCTTCTATGATATTGGTAAAAATTCAAATAAGTACCAATATAAGGATTATAAAGATATACCTCGATATCTTTAATACAATAGAACCCAGTAGTTGCGAGTCGGACTCGAATATTTTGGGATCAACGGGTTTTAGTTGTCTGAGTACTGCGTGAGGTATATTATTCACTGAGTACAACAATTCGTAAAAAATTATTTCGCGTCTTCTGCCAAACTATACAATGTCGATTAGAAAATTTCATTTAACGTATCAAAGTAAAGATAGGTTGAAGAAAAATGATGTATTCACACCAAAGCCATCT
>CAJNOP010002172.1:2291-19570 GCA_905250075.1 Rotaria sp. Silwood1 | reverse complement strand
TGGGTGTGGGTGTGGGTGTGTGGGTGTGGGTATGGGTGTGTGGGTGTGTGTGTGGGTGGGTGGGTGTGGGTATGGGTGTGGGTAGGTGTGGGTGTGAGTGTGGGTGTGAGTGGCTGTGAGTGTGGATGTGGGTGTAGGTGTGAGTGTGAGTGTGGGTCCTGTTCTTCTACTATGAACACCCACACCCACACCCTAATACATTACAATTATTCAATATTTTTTTTTAGAAAAATACTAGTTTTCATGGTGCTCTCTATTTGGTGAACTATTTAATTTGTAATATTCAGCGTGGTGATGTACGCTTTTCTTTAGTGCGTAATTTTCATAATTTTCTTTTTGTTCTAAATATTTATATTTTTTCAGGCTCAATCAGCTGATTTTTGTTGTTAAAACTGTAAAATAGAAAATAGGTTAGCGGCACACTTTATTCTTATTTCTTAATTTGTTTCTGTTTCTGTTTAGATTTATTTATACTTGGTAGTATTATTTGCTGTGAATGTTTCATTTCATATTAGTTAATTGCTGGTGGTATTGTTTACAGTGTATATGTTTCTCTTTACATTCATTTCTGATAGTGTTATTCGTGATATATTAAATGTACTTAAATTGAATGAGTAAATTGAAACTAAGTTTTTTAAAGAGTTTATTTCCGAAAGATATTAACTGAGAGGCAACAAATGAAAATTATCAGCAAGAATATCTATAAGGCAGCAAAAGATTTACCATAGGAATGTAATGGAAAATATAGCGAACCGTCCGCGAAAACTACTAATTTCAAAGGTTTCTTGTAACAAATATTATTAAGAAGAAAATAGTCTATTTTGTTTGTTTTTTGAACTTCAAATGCTCTTAGCTGTTGCACATAGCCTTTAACCATATACATGGTACAAACGAACGCACAGTTTTTTCCATCATAAAGGATCCATTTAATCTTGCCAACACTCGGCAACAAGGGAAAATGTTTTTTGGAAACATTGAGAATTGAGTTGTTTGAATATTTGTAGCCATTTGAAGGGAACACTTTTAACGTAGAGAGTGGTTTAAATGATAAATTCGGCATATTTGATATGATGAATTGTATTTGCCCATCAGATATTGGTTGATGATCGTCAAGCCGGCCATGAGGAGCATCTAACAGAGCGATATGTAACAGTGATCCATCTTGAGAACGATCATTGATGCAAATCCACAATTCATATCTTCGAGCCAACATTAATGAACGACTCTTCAGATTGCGCACTTTGTTACCCTTGAAAAACTGATGTTTTCTTTCCGTAGCTAAACATGAAGTGTAAGGCAACGGCCCGAAATCTTTCATTATCGCTGGAAAATGTGTCATGAAATGGAATTTAAATTTCATTTTGCCTGGATATAGTTTTCTAAATTCATCATTGTGCTTATTTATGAAATGATGCCATTGATCATGAGTAACACTATTGATTGTGTATGCAAAGCATAATGAGAGAATGTCCATGCAAGTTAGAATTGCTTTATATTGTGGTAAGTCCGATGAATTCAGCAGCTTCTTGAGAATGAAGAGCAAATTGATAAATAAGTGAAACGTCTGCATTAATGTAAGTGGCATTTCCAAACTGTTTTGCTTTTTTAATTCATCTGCTGTTAGATCGAGGTGAGGCCTTGAATTTAGTTCAGTTTCATCATATGAAAACTGGTTAACTTCCAGACAAAATTCATTCAATGTGAAGTAGCCTTTTGTTACACAGAAATCCAAAAATGCGTTGAGATGACTTGGAAGCACACTCTTAAAATAATACACGAAAGCTTACTTATAGAGATATTAAGTTTCTGAAATTTTCTCAGATTTTTCATCTATTCTCCCAAAGTTTTATACGAAGCAGAATTGCAAAAATCCTACAAATATTCTGTTTATATTCTTTTGCATAGTAGAACATGATTAAATAGAAACATCAATGTATCAGTAGTGTTCCAAAGGAAACAACTGGATTCATGGTCTTACAACTTAAAAAGTTCTTTGTACTCTGCCAAAATCTAAATCAGTTACAACATTTTCTTGAAGACTTTCGAACCATCTTTAAGTCAAACTCAGCCGAAACCTTTTGAATTTCTAAATCTTTATAATAAATATATCCCATCATATAATAATCCTCTCGTTTTCTATAAAAAATTAATCCAAGGTATGAATTACCACAACTTCTAAGTCGTTATTTTACCTCTAACAAAGTGTGCATTACATCGTAAGGACATTGCCGTGTGACATCGAGCACTTGATCAAATAAACTTCGATTATTTATTCCATATTTTTTAGATAAATAATCAAACGATTGACCACAACCTTGAACAAGTTCCAAGTCGTCACAACTGAAAAAAAAATTTCAAGGTAAGAACAATTTTTTCTAACAGACCGTTCTCTGTATTGAGGTAAAGTAATAGCTTGAAAATCATGGCAAATATCTTCCTCTAAATCATTGTGCTGAATGTCACAAAGGTGACAAAAATGTGTTGCAGCGACACTTTCTTTGAATCCGTTTAGAGACATTTGAGCTGGGTAATCACCTAATGAGATAAATAAACCACCGAAATAAGTGATATCGCTGCCATTTATATTGATGGTGATACCTAATTCGGAGAAAAATGTCTTCATTTTTTTGTAGATAGTTTTTATACTACCAGAAGTAGAAAGTTGATTTATGCCCATTAAAAAATCATCCATTGTATGACATAATGAATTGAACTTTCTCGACCATTTTGGACAGGCTGCAATAAGTCTTTTGGCTGACTGCCTTGATCTTTTTTCTCGTGAAACATTTAGGAGAGACCAGTAAAAAAAGAAAATTGAATGAGCACGATGTGAAATAGGATTAGTAATTGTTAAATCATCTGAATCCAATTCAATTTTTAGATATGTGGATTTTTGAAAATTTAGGTGATTTCTGGCGAACATTCCGTCATGAGTATCTTGAATACAGTTTGGATTATAATTAGGTAGAACACGATGAAGGTCAGCTTGAACTTTCGGTAGTTGTAAATAGTTCTCCAGGCTTTGTAGAAAAGGCACGTACGTGTACTTTACAGTCTTAACTTCCTTGCTCTTGGTAATTGTCTGTGAAAAAGAAAAATAATCATCGATTTTTTTATAGTTTCTCATCAATCTTTATTTTAAAAAAAACAGTTTTCCTGCCTAAATGTTAAGCTAAGAAACTATTTTATCAACATACTTGATATGATCGACTTATGGGTTCAATATATTGAAAATATTCTGCAGCTTTTTTTTCGAATATGACTAGATTTCAGTTTATCTAGACAGACAGCTAAAGCTTTGACATTCTACAAGGATGAAAATTAGATATTTATTGAGGCGTGATTAACACTAGCGTTCAGACCAAATTTGTCGTTGAAATAGCGAGAAATAATTCCATTAGGCTTGAGACAACAAACTCAATAGCTGCCTCAGATGTATAGAATACCGTTTGAAGAGTAAGCACAGGATATAAGATACGTTTTTCAAACACTTCAAGTAGCTCTTCTTCACTTAAATCTTTCGCCGCATTCCGAATATCTGTCGACATGTTCTTGAGATCTCTACTTTCTTGAACATCTTCGAGTGGATAATCTTCTTGGCTACTTCGATGTATCATAGCCACATCATTATATTCTTCCTGTTCATCCTGTTGCATATCTTCATCATGTAATTCTTCCTCCTTATGAAAGCAACACCAACTAAAAGTTAGTGATAAATATATTGCTTAAATTAATAAGAAAACAAAGTCTTACTGAGCTTGAAGACTTCGAAGGCTACTGAAAGAACCATCACATGGGCAAATAAGACGGATATTTTTACTGTGACTATGTAGATCACGTTGATGTTTGACATATGTTGATAGAGTATTACAATCGATTTTACAAATGCAGCAGTGCATAGCTAATCTGAAAATAATAATTCATGTTTGCTTCTCTCCATTAGATGAAGATTATATTTGAACATGAAGGTGGTAAAACAACAGTTATTGGAACTGATTATAATTCAATTATTGACAAAATAAGATCACTTTTTCCTGATCAAAAACATAGATCAAGACAATTTTATGATGCTGAACTTACTGATTATTTTGAGTTTACTTCTTTTGAACAAATTAGTGATCAACCTAATGGAATTAAAATGAATTTCGATATGTCGAATACGTCAAATCTGTATTCTGCTGATCATTCATTATCATCATCTTTAAATAAAGATAAAAATGATGGAAAAAACAATTTTGTTACACAAAAAGCTTGTCCAAGAAGAATTAGAAAAAAAAGAAACTGAATTTGATGTAAGCTACTTGTTTTCATTTTTGCCATTCTTTTGGATGTTTTGCTTAGAATCGAAATGATGAACCAATTGTATTACCTGAATATTGTGATTTAATAATTCATGGTTTGCAATTGCGCGTTTTGTTAAATACTTACTTAAATCTTAATTATATCTATATGTTTTAGAGTCTTTTGCTTCGATCCAAAAGATCTTTTTGGAGCAAACATGCTTTCATTTTCTTCGACAATATTCTAATTCATCATCAAAATCTCTTCATTATTCTTTCGTCTTAGCTCTGACAGAAAAATTCCCGACATTAAATTATCTAAATAAAAATATTGATGGGAAAATGGGCCGAGCACCACACGTAAGTTTTTTTAAATATATGTAAACAGCTGATAAAAGACTTCTATATAAGACCACTTTCTTTTACTTGTAGCACACAATCTCACAACTGCTGTCTCGAAAGAAAAGGAATATAAAATATTTCAAAACTCATCCAACACCTAAAAGATCAAGATTATCCACAATTGATTCAACTGCCAACGAAGAAATAAGTAAACAAATGATTATTGAAGAAACTACAAGAAAAGAAGTTAAAACTGATAGAACACTTCAATTTAATGAAAATAGTGAGTTTATGCAAGACCGTAGCGAAGAGAGCCGATCGTTTTTATCTATAGATTTGTTGAATCAATCTTCATTTATTGATTTGAATGAGTTGTTGTATGAATCCAACGCTGCTGAACCTGTAGCACTACCATCTAATCAAGCCAGTGAGCAACTTCAACTCAAAGCAATAAATATATCATTATCTAAACTTTTGTTTGATTTTTCCTATTTAGAACAATTAACTATACCACCTCCAATTACTAGTACACCAATGCGACCACCAACAAGTTCCAAAAATGATCCACGAGCAACTATTTCAATGGTACCTCAATCGAATCCACCATTTGTAAATGTTTCATCCATTCATACAAAACCTATTTCGTGTAAATTACCTCTTATAAAAACTACACCAACTGCTCTTATATATCATGGCGGTCGTATGCATTTAACATCAGGTAAGTGAAATGTAAACAAAACGAAAATAGTCAGCATTGTTCACACAGAAAGAGAATAGAAAAAAATTCCGACTACTTAAGCGAAAAAAAATTGTTATTTCTTTTCGTTCCTGCACGAATCAATCAGAATAATCCATGCACTTGATGATAAAAGAAAAGACTATCTGTATAGATTATGTTTTAAAGAAAATTTTTCTTCTTTGGTTCGTCCTTCTGATCAAGAGACTTCAACATTTACAGAAAGTTAAAATTAAAAGATTTCAAAACACTTCTTAACGTAGTAGAAGACTTCAAATGACTTCACAAGACTTCAAGATTGAACGCCCTTCTATATCCCCTCGATCTTTATACTACTGAGAATACTTATATGGCATAAGAAACTAATATCTTTAATATTTAGTTCAATCACAATCTATTGTAGCGGTGCATAAAGTAATATTACCTCGAGGTACAGAAGCAACAAAGTATACTTTGATATCCTATGCAACTTTATAATTTATTATGTTTCAGATGAAAATGAAAAAATATCAGTACAACAACAACCAAAAAAAACAGAAAATATTTTAAAACGTAAGTTATTTTATTTCTTTTCAATGATAAGCGTCACTTGCTTATAGCAATCTTAATCGACAATATTGGAGAATTAAAAAATGTAACAAATGGTGAACAAGTGTCGTATCAGAAGGTATTCAAATCCGAACAAGATGCCTATTTTAAAGAGGTTAATCGCCTTCGACCCATCATTAAACCAAAGGGAAAATGTGTGCAAAATGTGTCTGTTGGTGAAATTCATGTACTTGGTTGAAGCACTCACAAAATAAGACGTCAAACATTATCAGAGAACGAAGATGCCGCATTCACATTGAAGGTTTTACAACACCAAGAGCTGTTCCACGAAGAAGCAGTGAGTAATTTTTTATATTTAGTCTATTGTTCTCTTAATTAGTTGAATTCATTGCTATTTTGATTTCTGTTGTAGCTTATATTTGAATATTCATTAATGAAAAATCAATTATGTTCATATGAAGAACTTCAAAGTGAAGCTCGAATTATACTTGATGATATTATCCGAAAATATTCAATTCGACATGCACATCAAGTGAGTATCTTTGTTCTACCAGTTGTCTATTTTTGATTCAGCTTTTCTCTATTTAGATCAGTGAAGCTGATTTTTTGGCAATACAAAATTTATGTGAAGATCTTCATGAACAAAATATATTTTATAAAGTAAAGAACTTTCAATTTTATTAATCGCAAGCCTTGGTTTCGTTTTGATTTAGGATGGTCTCACTGATCCTCATCCTATCATCGGAATCTTAATAATGCCATCAGGTGCAACAGGTTTTGAAAAAGCTTTTATGTTTGTGAAAAACTTGCCGTATAAAATGCCTGTGTCGATTACAGTTAGTGGTCTTCATAAGTTATTAGCACTTCTTGTTATCATGTACATGAATCTCAATCATTTACCTGCTCAAAAATTACTTGAAATACTTGTCGAAAAATGTAAAAAAAAAAAGTGGAACTATATGATAGTATAGCTATAACTATACTAAGATTTTTTTCTGTTTGTGCCATTTTTCTCTATACATGTGTTTATTTTCTTTTTGTATTTATCTAATCTTGTACGGTGTCTCAATTGGATTTATAACTATACCCAGGAGGGCAAAAGACGGGTAAAAAGACTAGTTAGTTTTACTAGTCATGACGCCCCGTCACTCACTAGTCTTTTTCTCAAAACGACCTAGACATGACTAGTCTGATATTGTTGGGAGTCCGTACACCGCGTCCTGACTAGTCCAGAGACGGGAGTCAGTATTTCAATATAGTCTAGTCATTTTTGCAAAAAGAACTAGTCCAGACTAGTAATAGTTGTTGAAATAGACTAGTCATGTGGGGTCACTTTTTAAGGGAATGACTAGTCAAGACACGGCAACATGACGCCAGTCTGTCACAAAAATATATGGTCTCGTATCTCCTCTTGTCGTCTCTGGACTAGTCCCAACGGTCCGTCATGACATCCGTCCGATATATTTAAAAATTGAAAAATATATATGTGCATATCGATCATATTGCCAACTACATGCTACACATTACACAATTACTAGTCATTCATACCGTCTGAAATCCGTTCTTTTGTCAGTCAGATGTTGGCGTCCAGACTAGTCTAAATTATAGAAGCAAAGCGGTGAAGGTTAGATTCGAACATACATACTTTGTGTTACATACCAAGCTTGGCAAACAATTGAACCATACACGCTGATGTTTCATCAGTGACACATCTAGCTCTTCCTGACACGTCTTTCACACGTTAATGATCAGAGAAGTTCATAATATTATTTAATAAGAATTATTAATTCATGTACTAAGAGACTATTTAATGATGTATATCAATACAAATCAAAAGTTTCAATTCCTAGTTACACTTAGCACTCTCTCAGAAGATTAGATCGAGAAAATTAGATTTGAGAAGTTCTTTTAAAGAAAAAATTTATGTTTATTAATAGTAAAAATGATTTTTATCTGTTAACTATTGGCATTTAAGTTAGGAAATTCTAACACAGTAAAACCATTACCAGGTTAACGTATACAAGAATTTTTTCCCAAGATAAATTTTGGATGCTTCAGATGGAAAATGGTTGATGACTTGAATCGTAAAATATTAGGTACTTGATATTGAGCATTAGAAATATTAAATTTAATTTTTAATGTTCCAGGTTTAATTTCCACAAGTTCTTCGATGAAAAGATGAGTGGTGTTTTTTGTAATTGAACAATAGCTCGAATAAGATCATGTTTTACTTTATCATCAGCAAAACTGAATGAGATACAACTGCCAGCAACTAATTTTCCGTAAGCAGTCGCAGTAGTCTTTATTAAAACACCTGATATTATCAAAGAATGCTAGAAAATTATATCATTCTTAAATAGTGCTTGTACACGTGATTCACATGTTTCTTTCATTTTAAACATTCTTCATATGAAGCCACGAACAGAACAGATTTTTGTGAAATCTTATTTATATATGTTTAGGAGAGGACGAAGAAGAAGAGAGTTAAAGAGAGCGCTGTTTCTATGGCGAAACCAATGATATATATATATAAATATTCGGTCAGATATCGCTTGAATATACGACAAAAAAATTAAAGAACCAATTAGATAAACTAGTGATTTAATCATCAATCTCAAATGTTCCATATACAATGAAATAAAAAAAAAACCTTTTTCTTCTTTATAAATATGACTGATCAGATTAATAATATTGTTGACGAAAATTCATACAGTTTATAATTTAATGAACAGTAATCTTACGATAACGAAAATATGACAAAAATAATTATTTTTCGTTTTTCTGTTCTCTATGATAAAAACAGTTAAAGACAAAGACAAATCGGAGTTAAAGATTTTTAGCATTTCAAATTCAATAAATTTTCCTGATTAATAAAAAAAATTGATAATTGATAATCGATAAATAAACTACACCATTGTAGAATCTTAGATAATTAAACAGTGGTGTTTTTCTAAATGCAAGTTTGTAACTTTGTTAATTTTAGGTTATGAATATGTACTGAGATGTATTGAATTGAAGGTGACAAAGAATTTTCATAAACAAGTAACGAGTTCAAACTCAAAATTACATTAAGTTTCTGTAATTAGACTAGACTCGACAAGTATTAAAGACATAACCAACTATCAATGTAAAATGTCGTACTGAATTTCGGACTAGTCTGATTCAGACAGCATGCCATTTCTAGTAAAACACGATAGTCTTGACTGGTGTTCAGGATCTCTCAGACTAGTCCGGACATATATTTCAAAATTATTAGACTAGTCTAGTCCCGTCATTATATTACCTCATAAGACACTGACTAGTCCTGACGCCAACACCAAATATTTGGGACTAGACTTGACTAGTCCTGATGCCGACACCAAATATTTGGGACTAGACTTGACTAGACCTGATACCGACACCAAATATTTGGGACTAGACTTGACTAGTCCTGACGCCGCCACCAAATACTTCGGACTAGACTTGATTAGTCCTCAGAATATCTCAGACTAGTCCTGACATATATATCAGAAATATTAGACTAGTCCAGTCCTGTCAGTATGTCGCTTTTTAAAATACTGACCAGTCCTGACGGCCACACTCAGTATTTTAGACTAGACAGGACGGCTGTTGCGGACGTTTTGGACTAGACATGTCGCCAGTCCTCTCTTTTTTTTGCTTGCCTGGGTATAGATGAGACTAAATAAGTTATTGCTTACTAATTTCTGATATAAAATTTTGTCATTTATTTTTTTATTCTAGATAATATTAATATTGTCGATATTACCTTGGTAGAAGTGTATTTCATAACTATAATATTCTTAAACAACATTCTGAAGTAAAGTAAAATGCGAATGTAATTTAAATTAGGCTAAGCAAAAAGATTTAACCGGATACACAATAGAGAATGAGATAGACTTTAAATGCTTATGTGATTCTTAACTTGAAAGTTTCTAAAAACTCCCTTCTCGTAATTGCTTTTTTTAATTTTCACTTGCAGACTTGTCTAGCGTTAGTTTTTCAGACACTTTAGCTAATCTATGACTTACAAATTCTAGAATAGACACGGTTTTATATGAATATTAAATATAAGGAAAATATTCTCAATAATATAATCTTTTTCATAAATTTCACTCGTGCTTAAATTAAACTAAAGAATTAGACAAAAACAAATTCCAAAAAACTTCGTCATATATTTTTTAAATGTTCAGTGGAATTCGAAAAAAAAAAGATTTATCAAGATAAAATATTTTCGATAGTATAATATTTTATTGAATAACTTTTTTCAAAATTTCACCTAACATTTGAAAAACACATGAGGAAGTTTTTTACAATTTTTTGTCTAATTTTTTAGTTTAATTTGAACACAAGTGAAATTTATGAAAAGAATTATTTTATTGAAAATATTTTACTTTATATCTAATATTCATATAAAATCGTGTCTATTCTAGAATTTGTAAGTCATAGATTAGCTGAAGTGTCTAGAAAAGACAGATGCAAGACGCTCATATACATTGGTGGAAATAGTTCAATCAGGAGCGATTAAGACATGCCAGTGTCTAAAATCGGTTATCTGTTGACACTTGAAGTGTCTAAATGAGACATATCAACCAATCAGAAACAGCGCCAAGTGTCTTGTCTAAACGAACGAATCGTCTTGATTATGCACTTCATGTGTCTTAATTTTTTAGTGTGCCAATAACCAAATCGCATAAAGAAAAAAAAACTTAACAATCATTCATTTTAACGACGCATACTGTTCGAACGCAAGCGATATTTATGGAAAACAAAGTTGCATCATCTTTTCTGGTATTACCTGTAGAGCTTGTCTATCGCATCCTGGATAATCTCGATGAATTAACAATTTTACTTTCACTTCGTAATGTCTGTATAAGATTGAATATGATTACTGATACTTATCACCGATATCAGGTAAATTTCATTTTTATCATCGAGTGAGATTTTTATTGTGCTCAAGATATTACTCAATTTAAATAATCATTATTTTAATTACCTATTTTAGTTGTTGATTTTAGAATAGTAAAAATTCGATGGTAATATTTTGATGTTGATGAATATTACCCAAAAGCCAAGAATTATTATATTATTAAACTCATGTCTGAGGATTTTATTTAGTTTCTCATTTTTTCTGCAATATTTTATCAAACAGAAAACAAAGTTAATAGAATTTTAAAACGCTTCGAATGCTTTTGCATCGCAGTTTTGTTTTCCTCCACCAGTTATAGAAAGTACTTCTTCAGATGA
This sequence comes from Rotaria sp. Silwood1, assembly GCA_905250075.1. NCBI lineage: Eukaryota > Metazoa > Rotifera > Eurotatoria > Philodinida > Philodinidae > Rotaria > Rotaria sp. Silwood1. The sequence continues at coordinate 8,419 of CAJNOP010002172.1, read as the reverse complement.
ATTGAATTGAAAGTCATAGGAGACGGCTAGTTGAATTTCATGAACTATACTCTTCTGAAATTTCTGTCACTTAAAAACTCATTAACGGGACGAAGTCATCAAAGCAAACGAAACATAATTCTAAGAAGTCCCAAAACCTAAGAAATTGTAACAGTTGTCAGAACTTGAGAAACTCTAAAAACACTCTGAAATCATAATAGTTATACAATCGGTGTGAATGTGGCTCTCTCTTCTGGCACACTCACCCACACCCACACCCTTGTTACCAAAATTAGCTGAAAAACTTTATCATCAATTTATACCAGTTTCTTTCAGTCACAAAAGCACTTTATTTGAAAGAGTATATTAAACAAATCTGAAAGAAATAATAAGCAGGAATTACTTAAGAATCTCGAGATTAATCATTAACAATGCACGTTGTTTCTCTAAATATCATTAGAGCATTATAAATTGTAATGTCCTTGTGAATGATCAAAACTCATCATATCAAAACATTGTCATGAGACTAAATAAACAGCTATCGAAAAAGCTGTTAGTGCAATCCCTTGCGGGATTAAAAATGTGAAACACGATGTAGCTGTTGTTACTAGTCACACGAATATGGTTTTCTTCGATATACCGTGGGACCCATTTATTCATCATCTTTTACTTGCTTCTCTAGAACTACAACAAGGAAGCAGTTGATATATTCTTATGAGATTCTAGTGATATATAATCGTAAATCATGTATCAAAAGCTCTGCCACGGTCTTTGATGGGTATAGGGTTTCTCTGTCACGGGCTGTGATGGTCTCTAGAGTCCCTCTATCACGGTCTGTGATGGTCTCTGGAGTCCCTCTGTCACGGTCTGTGGGGATGGGGGGAAGGGAGGGGGTGCAAATTTCTGTCCCTAAACACTTCAACACTCCTTTCAGATCGTGTTTCACAAAAGTTTTGAACCTATTAAAGAATATTTAAATTATAGTACATGTCTAGTCTATTTTATTACACATTGACAACGAGCACTTGCTTTGCATTAGCAGGGATGAGGATAACGTCTCAACTGCTCTTCTTTTCTTTTTTTATGTGTACAAAAAAAGCGTCAAAATCGGGTCACTATCTGATGACTCGGCGCGACCCAGCTTAGAATGAGACCATTAAAAGTGTATTTCTTTTATCAAAAAAGGATTTCTAAACATTCAATCACTCCGGTTAGTAAATTAGGACATTGTAAAAAGTTTATTATCATACCGATCACGATTGGAATAAGGTCGTACGACTTCAATGCTTGAAAAAGCAACATAAGAGACAAGTCTAATTACTTATTAAAAGAAAAGAACAAGATATATTTCTGGATATTCTAACGCTTTGAAGACTATCATTTATTAACATAAATTTTCATGAGTCAATTGTCTGCTGAGCAATATCCAAGAGTTAGATTGGTTACTAGTTTTAGTTAAACTGTTAATTTTAGTAAACAGTTAACACTGTTCTACTTCAGTCAAACCCATGCTATTTAATGTAGTTAAGAGTGTATTCGTTCTTGTACGTATATGAGCGATGTTATTCGATCAAATAAATGCTCTAATTCTATTTATTGCATAAATGAAACTTCCAAAACGTTCACACAATATAGATTTCTGATGGTTATCAGTAGCGAGCTGCAAAATCCATGTAAGAACTTTTTTAACGAAAAGTCAGAATAAATTCGATTCTTTTTTGAGTGAAAATCGATTGAAATGGCGCTACTTAATTCTGATTGATACCAGAATCTTTCCGCTTTAAAAATAAATTCATATTTTGATTTTGGACTTTTCTGATCAATTAATTAAGTTCTATCGATTGAAGCTGTTCTTTTAAAACTGCTTAACAAAGATAAAAATAAAATGAAATCTATCTTCAAACTTGAAAAACTATATTTTTTTAGTATTCAATTATACTTACTTTAATCAATTTTCTAGTTGAGACAAAAAAGCCGACTAAAATTAGATTTTTTCTATTCTTAGATGAAAAATTCTTCTTCAGAAAAGTATTAAAGTTTCAACCGGGCAGCCCATGTCCTGTTCTCCGATACTTTCTAGTTCTATCGGTTTTTTTCATAGCAAACAAGTTGTGTTCGATATTTTTTCTTCCACTTTTTCGAACTTCACTATTACTCAGAGCATGTGTGCTAAACAGAATAATGAGACTTGCCATTCAGCATAAAACTCAAAGATTTTAATTAGTTTTTATTTTCTTTCTCTTTTCTGAGAAACATATTGTTTATCTTCTTGTACAGATGGATTAACCTAGGCTTAAATATACTTCGACCTCTGCTGATTTTTTCTTTTGTTTTATAATCCGACGAAAAACAAAAATAAACGAATCTCTATTCATTCGAATCTATTCGTTTCCCTTAATCTTTACAATAATGAAATCGGATTCGAGTCGATTCAACTCTCACTATTATAGTATGACAGATATTGTTCTTTTTCCATATATTAGTTACTAGTATGTCTTTACTGTTCTTTTCTGAGGAAACTATTTATTTTTCTCTTTTCACGTTGTAGCTGTCTTTTTCTATATTTGACTTATTCATATTTATGAAACGAGCATTGTCTCTTTACAAGACAAAAACTACACTAGAAACAAAAAGTAAACTCTATAGAATATAATTACTCATCAAAGTTCAGTATAAATGATCACGAAAACACGGGTTTAACTAATAGTTCAAACATCGAAATTTCACCGGCTAGATGAATCTACTAAAATCAGACCTGCGAAAATTCATTGATACCATAATTAACCCAAAAATTTTATTTCAAATGTAATAACCTCAACACATGCGCAAAATAACTAATAGGCAGACATTTCTCAGATATCTCGAGACAGTTACAAATATCGGTTCTTTTTTTCACATAACTATAAGGTTCAAGGTTAAAATGTCCGTTTTTTCTTCTTTTCAAAAATTTACCTTACTAAAACATTCATACTTAGATTGTACACGAAGAACTACCGGAGTACTCTAGAACCTATTCGAAATATATTCAAATTATAGGAATGGTCTGCAACTTAGGGCTGTCCTATCCGAACTACTATTCTTTTCTATTTTGTATCTGTATAGCTTATTTCAACCAATGATCAGTTTTACTCAACATGATCCTGTTCATTTCATTAGTATTCATTACATATTTCCGCTTGAAGATTCGGCCGTCCTTTTTCCTACTTAGTTTCCCAAGGACTTTTTAATGAATACAATATTCCTACGGTGTTCTTAGATTTTTCATGTTTTCTGGCACACAGCCTCCTGCTCCATTGGTATCGAAATTCACTGATGAGAACTGTTCTTCAAACGAAGACTCCATCAACATCTATCACTATCATAACAAAGAGATATAAAAACTATGTTTTTACTCACACCAATTCATATTGACACTTTTTTGAAGCTGAAAATGAAAGAAAACACAAGATAAATTTCGAAGCAGCTGATTCTAAACTAATGTATTTTTCAAAAATCGAAAATGATTTCCTAAACACGAAACATCACCAACCAATTCCCCAAACTTAAAGGTCTGCCATAAAATATGCTACAATTTTCATCATGACAACGTCAAAAATCCTGGAAAATTTTCAGCTAAAACAACGTCTAATTCACAGTCCCACAAGAAAAACGAAATTTGTAAACGTTTAAAATCATTCCTGCACGAAACCTAATCTACAGTTAATTGATAACCACCACAACACTGACAACCCTTTTTTTTTTCTACGATGCATAACTATTCCATTGGCGCATAAGTTCTGAGAGTTTGGATCAGTAGAATAATATCGCCAATGTAAAACTACATTTTAAGGAAAGCAATTATATATTCTGATAGCGCTCGGAATACTCTATCACCCTGTGTATTTAAGTCTTGACTTCCATTTATTTGCTGAAAAATAGTTTGAGTACAGTGAAGACACCCTTGCCCTCAAATTCCCACAAACTTCATTTTTTCTTCTTTTCTCATGTGTTTTCAAAATTTTTATCTATATAGTAATCCGTTTTTTAGAAAAGTAATTATATATTCTGAGAGCTCTTGAAATGCTCTATCGTCCAGGGCTCGAAACGGGCCACCTGGCTCAGCGACCTAGCCTGGCCCGGACCGGGCCATGTTGGGCCGGGCGGGCCAATCGAGAAAGACCAACGAGCCGGGCAGGTCGACGAGATTGTCGGGCGGCCCGGCCCGACAAGATTTTTTTTATTAAATTTTATAAATGTCATCAGGTTCAGAAATTATTACAAAATATATATCATGGAAATGTCTATGAAAGTATCATTGGATAGTACAGTAAACCAATAACCTTTTTGTTTATGTAATCTGTTATTTGTTTTCTTACGGTTGCTTTCACACGTAATCAACAAAAACTTCTTTCTGTTCGTTGTTTTTTCTTGTGATAAACTTCATTTATTCGTGGAATATGTAAAGCATTAATGAATACCCCTAATCTTTTCTCAGATAAATGTTGATTTTTTTTATGCGCAATGTGTTTTTTTTCATTTGTTCTACATCTAGTAGTTTTTTGTGGTACTCGTTAATATCTTCTTTTATTATTACATTAATGGTCCAATGTCATTAAATTCATCAATAAATTATTGATGTACTCTACGGAAATTTCTTTTGAAATACGACGTTTATTATGATAATCAGTTCTGCAAAAAATATTTTCTAAAAACAATTTTGTTGGGCCTAGGTTGGGCTAGGCCGGGCGGGCCGACAAATTTGATGGGCCAGGCCGAGCCGGTCCGAAACAACGACAAGTTGGGCCTAGTGGGCAGCAAATTTGATGGACCGCTTTGGGCCGGACCGGGCCAGAAAATAGTGGCCCATTTCGAGCCCTGCTATCGTCCTGTGTATTCAGTTCTTGACTTGAACTTATTTGCAGAGAAATATTTCGAACATTGTCAATGGAGGTGAGGGTGTCTTCATTGTATTCAAAATACTTTTCAGCAAATAAATGCAAGTCGAGATTTAAATACACAGGATGATAGAGAATTCCGAGCGCTATCAGAATATATAATTACTTTCCTTAAAATGTAGTTTTATATTAGCGATATTATTCCACTGATTCAAACTCTCACAACTTATGCGCTAATGGAATATATCCACCATAACGCATCAAATACAAAAAACATTACGATGCCAACATTATGAATGAGAATAAGCAATATTCTTATTCTTCAGCCATCTCGATTCCTATCACAAGTTCCCATAAGTCCCCGGCCACTGCATCTCCACCCACCATTTTCCCTTTCTACTTCGACGGACAATGACTTCTTTCTCTTTCTTTCTTTATTCTCTGTATGACATATAAGCCTCCAATCCAAAAATACTACATATAGAGGTTGCTATTTACTCGACAATAATGTCGCATAGAACCATGATAACAAAACTTTTTCATTCAAGGTCAGATCTACACATTCAAATAACAGCGTCACCCTCATTCTCTCATCATCTCTTTCATATACCCATCTCCTCTTTTTCACACAGACACTCACCACACTAAATCTTCGACGCAATAAAATCGGACCTCTCGGAGCGCAACATCTCGCTGATGCATTACGCAACACTACGGTAACCCTTTTTTTCTCTTCATCTCTCTCCTATATATCCATCTCCACTTTTTCACGTAGACACTCACCACACTAAATCTCTATGAGAATGCAATCGGAGATATCGGAGGACAACATCTAGCTGATGCATTACGAAACAATGCGGTAACCGTCTTTCTCCCTGCATCTCTCTCATATATCCATCTGCACTTTTTCACACAGACACTCACCACACTACATCTCCAATGCAATGAAATCGGACATCTCGGAGCACAATATCTTGCTGATGCATTACGAACCAATGCGGTAACCCTCTTTCTCTCTTCATCTCTCTCATATATCCATCTCGACGTTTTCACACAGACACTCACCACACTACATCTTCGATACAATAAAGTCGGAGTTCTCGGAGCACAACATCTCGCTGATGCATTACGCAACAATGCGGTAACTCTCTTTCTCTCTTCATCTCTCATATATCCATGTTCACTTTTTCACACAGGCACTCACCATACTAGATCTCCAATGCAATGAAATCGGAGCTCTCGGAGCACAACATCTCGCTGATGCATTACGCAACA
>CAJNOP010002171.1:0-19574 GCA_905250075.1 Rotaria sp. Silwood1 | reverse complement strand
TTCCTTAGCACCGACCATGACTAATTTACCCATTTTTACCATCACGCTTAAAATTGTTAAAATTTTCCCAACGTTTATTGATAAATTGTGAAATGCCACCTAATTCACATTTGCCATCCCTATCAACTTTTAAAAATGCTCCTAGAAGATCTATTTCCGATTGTGTATGCTTTTATTTTTCTCCTTTTATCATTTTCTCATAATATTGATAAAATTCTTGAAATGTTATTTTATCTCTATGTTGTAGAACAACTTCTTGAAATAAGGCGCTCATATCTTGATAGTTCACTTCTACATTTAATTTTGATAAAAATGTTTTAAATTCTTCTAATGAGAGAAAACCATCACCATCTGCATCAATGAGTACGAAAACAGCTTTAAGTTTTTCTCGAATATCAGATCAATTTGGCTCCAAAATGTTGAAATACAGTAACGCTATCGTCAGATACACAAGCTTCTTTGTCTAACGTGGATTCAATCAGCTTTTGAACAAATAAACAGAAAAAATAACAGTAAAACTTAATTAAACTCATCCTAAAGTAAGAGTAGCTGTGGATGTAGGCGTAAATACGGGAGAAAAGAATATTAATACTCACATTCACGCACATACCCACCCTTAACCATGCCCTTTTGTCTATGAAAGATGCGAGTCAAAACAGATTTGAATGATCTACTTTAAACCCTAAAATCATAATCGTGAGGCTGCGTTCAGTATTTTGATATTATCTCACGAACAGGTTAACGAATTTTGCTAGACAACATCTCTTTTTACACAGAGCTACTATACAAGCTACAAATTTATTTCTATTCAAGTAACTTATACAAAGGGTAAAAAGAATGTTTTATGTGAAAAACTATTCAAAATCTCAGAAATATCATTTTCAGAAAAGGCGGCATGAGATTTATCTTATCAAGATATGCCTCTTAACATTCATTTGTTAATGTGAAAACTTTGATGTCAATAATTTAGCATGGGCCACACTGATCTATCCTATGCAGTGACTAGTTATATTATACCTTGATATTATACTACTTCTTTGAAAATCAGGAAAATCAATTTCAGATCCGTCTTAAAGCTGCAAAATTGGATAGAATAACTTATTTTAGATCGATTCTCCACTTATATCTAGTAGGACCACGATGGTGGATGCGCTCCGTGGCAATAATGGAACTTGTACTGGTTACCAGCTAGTCAATCTCAATTACTTTCTATTTTTGTTATTATAGAAAGGTATTGAACACTACCATTGGAACTTAATGATATCCAGGAGAGGTTAGATTCGGAAGTCTTTTTGCAGACATTGACTATATCAGACATTACATGTCCAAAGACAGAACTTGTACAACATGATGGACACTCTGTAGTAAAAACAATGTCACTTTTTTTCTAATGCATTATTTACTCTTTAAATGACGTTTAATATTTAATGTAAATATATCAAAAGATGCAACGCGTTCCGGACTTTCTCCCTATTTATAGTAAGTAAATACACAAAAGAAGTATAGTAATAAAAAAGAAAAAAATATATCATGGAAGAATATCAGTAGGACTGCGCTGTAGTTGAAGAATGATTAAATACCATAGAAACATAGAATATTGTTTGTTCTATCACTACGTAAAAAAAGAAAATTTCTTTAAGCTTTCTAAAAGGAAATAAGATACGTCTACCACTACTTTTGATATGACCTATGTATATCATCGAAAATGTTTATCTTTAAATTTCGAATTTGAAAGAAAGTGCATCCACTATTCTCTTTTAATAAATAACGATGGACATAAATTCAATGTGCAACATCAGTCGTGGTTATAAAGATAAGCGAAACACCTTAATATGCATAAAAATGAGATTACAATAAAGACGAAACAATTAAAATTCATGCTGGTTATGTCAATGACAATCAATGTCTGATGTATAGTCGCCAATAATCAGAGTAGTAAGATAAAATTCATCGGGCAAATATTTTAGCACATACAAGTCATAGACGTAAGGATAAGGTGCCGGACCGAGAACATAACGAGCATCAATCTCAGCTGCCTCTTGCAGATGTGCATTTTGACTTGGATTCATAATTTCGATCTTTGTCCTTCCATAACTATCTGAAGAAACGCTTGAAGTCGAATCGTGCCACATGATACTCCACAAGAAGTGAGTAATAAGCAATTCTAGCTCCTTCTTGCAACTATGCATGTATATACTCGAGGTTTCATGTTTATCGTTTATGTATATGATATTGAAAGTCGCTGTATTATTTGTTTCTTGCCGAATTATTTTTCCGCTCGTTATTACATGACCAAAAAGTTCAAATGAGTACGATGTGGAATTAAGACGTTGCGCTCGACTGACAACTAATTCGTCTTTGATTCTTGTTAATGTCATTGTTACCGAGTGGTTCCAGCTGATTCGATACAGCTCGGTTCCGTTCGAATCGTTTGCCGCATGAATTGTTATTTTATTATGAAAAACGGTGCCAGGTTTGTAATATTTCTTGATTCGAAACGCATTGACCAGTGTTTCATTACGATAAATTAATTTTGGAGTATCATCAAAATATTGTTCAATTTCTTCGCGATAAACTATACCAATACCGATTACCAATAGAAAAACAAAAAATATGATGACAGAAGTTTTACCACAATCCGATGACATGTTGTATATTTGATCGACAATTCAGAAACTTTTAGTAGAATTAAAAAGATATAAATAGTTTAGTAAGCCTTAACTCCTTTTATTTGACGACGATGGATTTTCTTTCTTTTCTCCGCAAAAGATCAAAAAGTAGCTCTCGCTAGTCACCACGCACAAAGTGAAAAGGAAGAGAAAGCACCAATCTCTTTGTTAACAATAAATCAAAAAGTAGTTCCAATATTAATTTCCTTTCTTTATGTTAGAAGATGCAAGAAAATCAATCTGACTAAAGAGCATTCTGGAATAATAAACAGGTTACAAAGTGAGAAAACAGGACCTGCTGAAAATTAGAATAAGAAAGGATCCATGCCTAAAGATTGCTCTTGACTCATGAATATTTTATTGAAGAGGAAAAACTATAGAATGTTCTCAATTTATTGATCTCATATGTTGATCAAGAATACGAGTGCTACTTAAATTCTGAAAATTAACTATATAAACCAGTTCTGAACAAGATTCTACATCTCTATTGTCTTTGCAATAGCATTGTGTTCTCTCAATCTTATTTTAGCTGTTCTTTCGCTCTTAATATTACGTACCGACGATTCTTAGATGTTCTGATCGCAATATGCTTTTTGACTATTTTCTTTTTACTTGTTGCTATATACCTCGGAATCTCCAGTACTCTTATAATAATATGTTATTTTTTGATTATTTCCTCGTCTCCTTCTGATTTTACTAGGGGTGAGAAGTTATTGTTATTTTTTGTTATTAATAACAATAACAAATAACAAAAAAAGTTATTGTTATTAATAACAATAACAAAAAGAGTTATTTGTTATTAATAACAAAAAAATAACAAATAACTTCGTTTTCCGAAAAATCTTAGTTATGCTTTGTTACTATGTAACAGTATACCAGTTCTGTTTGCTCATTGTTGTCCGATTGCTCGATGATGTTACTGACCGCAATCTTCATTAGATAGCCTATGAAACTGAGAAAAATCTTAAAAAGATCTTTTCAAGTATCTTGCTCATCTATAGGCAAAATTTACTGATCACTTTACGAGGAACGATTCCTCAATGCTCAATTGTCTTTGACTTGATGCGTTGGTCAAATATAAGCCTTTGGGAGATGAGAAAATGTCTAGAAAGATTGTACAAATCATAACTCGAAAAATGGCACCTAGAATCTCATTTCGCAAAGACTTTTATTTGACCAAAACATCAAGTCAAAGACAATCGAACATTGAGGAATCGTTTCTCGTAAAGTGATCAGTAAATTTTGCCTATAGATGAGCAAGATACTTGAAAAGATCTTTTTAGGATTTTTCTCAGTTTCATAGGCTATCTAATGGAGATTGCGGTCCGTAACATCATCGAGCAATCGGACAATAATGAGCAAACAGAACTGGTATACTGTTACATAGTAACAAAGCATAACTAAGATTTTTCGGAAAAAGAAGTTATTTGTTATTTTTTTTGTTATTAATAACAAATAACTCTTTTTGTTATTGTTATTAATAACAATAACAATAAATTCACACCCCTATTTATACATGTCTCATATCTATTGACAGAACAGTTATTATCAAATGGTCATTGATTTCAATCACAAAACACTGCGAAATTCGTTGTTTTTTGTAGCCCGTCATTTAAGCTATCAGAATATATAATTTCAATGTATATACATTAGAATCACATCGAGTATAACGTCATACATAACGAAATAGTTCCATAATAAAAAAAACAAAAAAACGCATTTACAGCTATTTTAGAGTTTTCAGTATTTTGACCATAACATCACCATTTCTAAACGAAACCTCAAATATTTTTTATCATAATGATCAGAAAAAAATTCTCTACAAAATTGGATAGAAGAAAAAAAAAACTCTAAATACTTTGTGTTTTTTGTGGTTGACTTCCCATGGAACAACCTGTATAAGATTTTAAGAAAAATATGCACAAATCATAACAGAAAATATATAAATTAAAAAATAGTAATTGTAGAACATAGTATTAGTAGAACTATCCGATTCGACATGAAATTCATAAGAATTTTGTCTTCTGGGTAAAAATAATTATAATACTGTTTTATCTATGGATCAATTATTTTCTATCTAATGTATTCATTGTTTTGTATTAAAATAAATCGATGAATATAAAGTAAATGACCATGTTTAATTCACATCGATACAAATACTAGTACTGGATGTTAATAAAATGAATGAGTATGTTCAAGGACTTTTTTTATATTGTTCCAATTCTTCTCTTCGATCTTGAAAATCTTTGACTACATATCTATCTGCTTCTTGTCGTAACCATAATTTGCTTGCATGATGTTTCATTATTTTTTTGAGAATAAGCACACTAGCAACTATTCCAACGAACAGGCCAATCAAAGCACATACCAGTACAAAACCTATAAAACTGCTACAGAGTCCCTTCATATCGCAATTGTCATTGCGACCATTCGAACTGAACACAGCAAAAAAACAGATAATTAAAGTAATAAGACCCACAATGGCTAATAATATTATAATAGCACTCAAGTAATAGACTGTAAATCCTTGAATTGAATCTGGAAATAGGTTTTTAATATTTCCATTCTCCTTATCAATAATTTGTAATAAAAATCCAACGCAAAAAATAACAAATTGAACCAATAAAAGAAGTGCTGTTGAATCACGAATAACAAAGACATAGTACTTCAGTAGTCTTTCCCTTTCAGCCTTCGGATCACTTAGAACAGATTCGATGACATATTCAAATTGACACACGTCACAAAATTTAAAACTTTTTCCACTTGCATTTTCTGATCGCCAATCATTTAAACATTTCCTATGAACATAAGCTGAACCACCACTACATAAGCACGGACTAATTATATCATTAGGATTATCAGTATCCAAACATATTCGACATTGTTTCAATTGATTATCTGCTGTTGTCGGATCATCTTGATTTTCTGCGGACATCATAGAATTGTATTAAAATGCTAAAATAAATCTAAAAACAAATTCAAATATTAGAATAAGTTCTTTCTACACAGAACATTTTCAAAAATTAAAGAAAAAAGAACAATCAAGAAGCACTTCAATTCTCCAATAGTAGAGCCTCTAAGAAATTTTTTTTTCTTTTATCTATAATTTTATAGTTTAATAATTGATTCTGGTCGAATTTTTGAAGATTAAATTTATTTTTTGTGCAATTTTATCAAAAAATATCTGACAGATTAATGTGTATTCGTTAGAACCTGGTAAATTAGTAGAATCAAAGAAAACTAATTAAAATCTGCTATTAAAACGCTCTCACATTTAAATGAACTTACAAAAAATTCAGCTTCACAGTCAATGACAGGCAGTCTCCTACGAGGATGTATGTTACGAGAAATTAAAAAGTTGACGATGTACATACAAAATATATGTATTTTTTCTTTCAATTGAAAAATATTTACACAAAACATCTGCGTCACATCACAAAAAAACTTGCTTAAATGATTCTTCGATGTTTTTTTTCTGTTCGATTATCGATGTGTGACTCAGAAATACAGTGATGAATCATTTGTTTTGCCGGAACACGCTGACTTGATATATAGTAATGTATTAATGAAATTTATTTGACTTTCGAAAATAATTTTAGTCTCCTTTTTCTCTAAAAAGTTCAATTGTAACACGTTTGTACTATTAGCACGCGTACGAAAGAATGATATTGATGTGTTTTTTTAAATCTTCTGTTTATCCAAATACAAATTACATCTTGCTGAGTATTTTATGATTAATACATTCCAAAATATTTTATATTAAGTCCAGTGGCGGTGGAATGTATAGGCCCGGTGAGGCTTAATCCTCACCTGATTTTGGCTTCTGTAAGACTTAGTGATTCCATTGTATCGTAATGGTTCATAGCGACACCTTTTGTTTAGACGGAATGGCGTGCGAAATAAACGAATCGTGGAATTGTGCGATATCATACACATAAAACCAAGAAAAATCTCAGAGATCATCCTCTTTTTTTAAATAAATACAATGGTTTTATTCGTTTTGTGTTGTGAAATATAATCTTAAAATCTTTCTAAAACTTGAACAGCAAGGTCTGAAGGATTTTATTGTTTAGATTATGTTATAAATACTAATCAGATCGAACATGTTTTTAACATTCTGATAGTGTTGAAATTTTAGATTAGAAAAACAAATGTCATCAAAGCGATTTCCATGAATTCTTTGAATATTTTACGAAAAAAGTAAAAGGTCAGGAATCATCTCTTTCTACAGAAGATTCTGCAAAACAAATGATTGTAAGTGATTTTAATAATTTTTCAAAAAGTTTTCGAGATGAAAGCAAAAATCGCCTCCTGCAACTCAGTTTTCAATTCATATGGACTCATCGATATCGTCTAATATTAATAATTTTCAGGAAAGCTATGATCAATCTTCAAATCCATCTAGACTTAATAAATCTGAGAAACCATCAACCACAACCGATTCAATATCATCATTAGCATCAACAACAAGAAAAAATAATTCAATATCATTATCAACAACATCAGCTAAAAACAGTTCAGTATCTGTATCACCAATAACAAATTCCTTAGGTTAGACAATAATGGGCAAATCTAAATGTGATTTAAACTGTTGTAGTTCTTCTAAAGCATATCATCCACTTAAAGACGATGAAATAATTTCTACAATAATTAATAAAAGATCGGGTGTGGGTGTGGGTATACATAAGACTATCGTCCACACCCACACTCTTTATGACAGATGGAATTACTCATGCTTGTTTATTTTATCGTCGAGCATATATAGATTTACGATGTCCATTAGTAGGGAAAGTACCTTTAAATTATATATTAGAAAGTTCATCTTCATCATTAAACAATATATTAGTTTCTTTTTCTATGTGTTTTTTATTTCTATTGCATCGAAAAAAAACATGAATGTACTTTTTTTTTATTTGTTATAGGGTTAATATAATAGTTTTTGTAAAAATTAGAATTTGTATTATATAGTTTTAATGTTTCAAATATGAGATAATGTTGATTAGTCATTTACTGCAAACCCGAAGAATCACTTTGAAAATGATGGTCTAAAAATATATAATAACATGATAAAAAATGTCTTTCTTAAATTACCTCAATGCATATACTTAGAGCGATTCAATGATAATGGTAGAAATACTTTAATTCCCTATAAAAAGGTTACACGAACGTTCTCTCCATATGAACTAAAAGTGAAAGTAACGCTCTGTTTTTGTGCACTATTGTGTTATTCTTCAAGTAATATTATAATAATAAAACTGCAGTAAGACCTATTTGTTAATCATGAGTGACGGTTACATCAGTTTATATTCTAATCGATATATCCTTTCTTTATTCTTTTTTTACTCGTCTCCACCCTCACCTAACCATTGATACATAGACAATATAAAGACGCATGTACTCTTTATTAGCGTGTACTGAAGAAAATAAAAGAAATAAAATTATGTTAAACCTTCTCGGTTTTAGATGAATAAGGAAAATCGTTCCTTGCAGTTATCGTTGTGATGATGAAGCTTCTTCCCTTCGAACACTTGAAAAATGGTCTAAATATTTTCGTGAAGGCTGAGATATCAAAAATAAGGCACAACCTGTTAGACCTTTATCGTAACACCATGTAAAAGTATTGTATAAGTTCCTATCTCTACTAATGCGTAATGCTTTTTTATTATTATATTAGTTGAAGAATGATATAATAATAGGAATAGAGCGCCGGTTTTACTGTTAGTTTAACAAGGAATCGTGAGTTTTTAAACATTTTTTTAAATAAGAAATTCAAATACCTTCGCCAATACTTTGAAATTGTTTTAAGTATTAATCACTTTTAGAATTTATTTTAATTCTTACTGTCATTGGGTTTATCATGTTTTCTATGAAAATCTTATATATCATTATTAAATTCCTGGTTTACATAAACTAGAGGATTATTTAGTTTTAATAATTTAAAAAAAAAATTTACTATCGATTGTCGTAGCATTTTGATATTGAACTTTAGTATAATCGACATTTTGTGAAGAATCATTTCCTTAATTATACACAAAAAAGAACTATTTAATAATATACACAGAAAAAAGAAACCTTGTTCATTTTGGTATGTGTCCGGATAAAGATAATTATCATTTCCTTGATTGTTATTATCCCACGATGTTTCTTGATCGACAATATGGTCCTGATTGAGACCATCACCTCCCTCGACCGGATCAATTACAGGATAAGAATCATGATCAATATCAGAAGAGTGACTCTGATCATTGTCAATAGGATTATGATTCTTTTCAGAAGAGCAACTGTCTTCTTCAAAATTAGTGTTTACCAACTCATGAATTGTCCATACATCAAAACAATAAGTTTGGTTAGTCAAATAATCATATGGCATATAACAATACCCTTTATCACCCTAAAATGAAAACAAAACAACATCATTTTTAAGAACAAAAGTCATATTTACCCAATTTTCTCCCCATGAATTTCGAACAGTAAATGTTCGTGATTCATCATTATAACCAACAGCTAACATTGCATGACTACAAACAAAAAACAAAGCACTTATTTAATTTATTCATTAAAAATTTAAATGAATCAACCTTCCATGTATTTCTAGACTCATTTCATTTTTATCTGGCATTGGTACAACACCTCCTTCTGATGCTTTATTAAATGAAGCAAACAAATCTAAACCAAATGCAAATGGAAAACCATCTGCAAGACAATTTTTCATTGCTTTTAAATCAATGTCAACTGAAGCTGCTGGTTTTATCGGATGATCTTTTGCTTGTGCAAAAGCTTGCTCACTAGGACGTGTATCAACTTTTGTTATATCATATGGCCAGACTGATTCGAGACATACACCCAATTCACTTAACGCTTCAATAGCATCAGTCATCACACAACCAACATCTTCGATTGGTCCTCCGTCGATATTACCTTTAACTCGTGCAGTATAATACATAAATAAACGACTAACATCTATATGACGACCAGTCGTTTTTTTTAATAAATATTCATAAGCTCCTAAAACAAAGTAATGATAAAATTTTAAAAAAATTAATTCCTTTTTATGCCTGCAAGAGTATTTGTCGTACTAAATAAACAAAAGTTAAATGAATATGAAAATATTTAAATATTTAAATATTAGATTTATTTTTATTTTTACCAGCTTGAAATGGTTGATTGATCTTCAACGGCTGTCATATTTTCTCGAAGATCAACTTTTGCTGGAAGTGGAGCAACTCCAGAGAGTTGCTTTTTAGGAATTGATTTATTTGACTCGACTTCACTTGGAGGACGAGTTGAACGTTTAATACCGTTAAGTACATATTTTTTATTTTTTGCTTCATCTGTTAGATAAACTTTGGCAGACATATCTTGGTTGTATAAATATAATAATAATAATAATTTCGTCGCCAAAAAGAAATATAAATCGTTTTGTTGTAATCAACAGAAAATTTCGTTTCTTATATGTATATATATATTAATTGGTGAATAACATTTTTTTTGCTCATTATATGATTGTTTTTGTGTCATTTCGGTAGCCTGTTTTCGTACAGGTGCAAGACTAATATGAAAAAAAAATATTTATTTTTGTTTTTGATCGAAAGATAACTATTCATTTCTCTGTTTCGAGATTCTTTTTTTTTGCTTAATGTAAAAAGAAAGTACGATGAATAATGAATGAGAAAAAGTTATGAAGCAACAAATTTTTCCAGGCATAATGATAATGATGATTGTATTACGACAGAAAAAAAAATTTGTTGAATCAAGAACTAATTGTGAATAATTCATTTCCATAGTAGCCTAGATATATAACTTTGGTTGAGTGTCTAACTCAGCGAAAAACATAGATGAAAGTAAAATGTTTCGACATTTATCTTTGTTCAATCGAATCGATATGATGTATTGATTAAAGATGCACTTGTAGATATTTATTATTAACAAATATCATTGCTTTTTTATTGCAAAATTTATCTTCATCATTGAAGAAAACGTTTTGGGGTTTTGTAATGAAAAGATAAGGACAAGAATCGTAGACAAGTGTTCGTGGAGTGATCATAATTAGGATGGTCGCATAGAATATATTGATTGCATAATGGTTTAAAAATTTTCTCATTTAGTTTAACATTTACAATGATTGATTTTACCTGAATGTTCTTATTACTGAACTAACTAATTTAGAATACCATGTCCGTGTAGCGCACACAGTCTAACATATTTGAATTTTAAGTTATTTTCAGCCTATATCATGTTTGAACATCTCGAAACTGTAGCATCATTTCTTTTTCTTCTTTCGTCTTGATCTCATAGAGGTACAGTACATACAGGGCCCAGGTCGATCGTTCCGGCCACCGGATATTGCAGGAACCGGCAGGAAAATGCGGGAAAAATCACCGTATCCTGCAGGAAAACACCGGAAATAGCCGGAACATGGAAGCAGTAGTCCGGCCGGAAATTCACCGGATTTTTTCCGGTGAATTCCGGCCAATTTCCTGTGTTTTCCGGCAGGAACCGAGCGGAAAATCAGCGGAAAAAATTCCGAAAATTTCCGGCCGGAATACTGCTTCCATGTTCCGGCTATTTCCGGTGTTTTCCTGCGGGAACCGGCCGGTACTTTTCGACCTGGGGGTGTCCCATAAGTAGCACTACGATAAAACATTTAAATATCTCCACTTTATTTCAATCAAATGAACTGTTTCTTTTGGTCGTGGTAGAGCTTGGTTCGAAGTTTTTCTTTTCGTACGGATAGTGTAAGCAAATATTTCTATTAAGTATTATTGTTGATCTAACTAAAATAATTTTATCTGTTATCATGTGAGAAAATTACATGTGAAGCGCTCTATAGATAAGTTTTAGATGTTACCTATGAGAACAGCAAGAAGAAATCAAAACAAACTTTTTGAATGATACACCATTGCTCTAAATAGACCAGCTTTCAGCAGTAGTTACTTTAAAAATCGACGAGTACAATTTTTCGAATTTTCAAGCATGAAATACTGTTTTTTTTCGAGAAAATTGGTAATTCAATGCCCAAAGGGCTTCAATTATATCTTTTAGTTTTCAAACACAAAATTTCAACATTCAAACAAGTTAGTTGTGAAAATTTAACTTATTTGCATCAATGTTGTATCATTCATAAAGTTTGTTTTGATTTCATCTTGCTATTCTCATAGGTGACATCTAAAATTGATCTATAGAGCGCTCCACATGTATTTTTCTCACATGATAACAGAAAAAATTATTTTAGTAAGATTAACAATAATACTTAATAGATGTATTTGCTTATTATATCCATTTGGAAAAAAAACTCTGAGCCAAACTCTACCACAACCAAAAAGAAACAGTCCATTCGATTGAACCAAAGTGGAGATATTTGGATGTTTTATCGCAGTGCTACTTATGAAACACCCTGTATATTTAAAAGAAATTGTATTTTTATTAACTTTATATTTAACAATAATAGTATTTTGGATCTTTTCATAAAATTACTTATGAATATGTGTAATGTAGCTCTAGCGACCATAACGAAGAAATAAAAAAAATGCTATTATCATTTTAAAGTATGGCCACGTGACACATTTTGTAGTTACCTTGAAATATGAATATCTCGTTCGAAGCACTTTCTAGGTAACTCATTAGATAAATTAATTAGTTTGATAGTCACAGCATTCGTCTGAGTCGACTATGATCAACCTCCTTAACTTACAGTACATCATTTCCCATTGATAGTTTATGCATCAGGAGATACTACATTTTTAGTGTCCGTTAATGCAATGTTATTATTACTTTGAGAAACACGAGGAAAAACTCGTTTTTGAATTTCGACTTGACAATTTTCATAGAAGCAAGCCTTTGTAGGAATAATTTATTATGAAAGTTTCAGTTGTTTTCAACATTCTTGTCTAGTAATCAAGGGGAAAAGTTGATTCTGAGATCTTACAATCACATAGAGCCAATCAAAGCCAACAGATGTATTTTCAGTGAATCATGTTTAATAAGATCTTTGAATGACCAGAAATGCGTTTTTTTCTTATCGTCAATATGTTTTCTACGAAGTGAACAGTATTGTAATTACAGTAAAGAAATACATGTTATGTTGTCTATCGGGCTTCAGTATGGTGTGTTGAATGAAAACAAAACATACTAGAGAACTATAGAATCATAAAGCAGCTTGTGTTTATCGATATGGTATGCAAGTGACTCCTATTGTGCTAGCCGAATAAAAGCAAACCTGGAATAGTTTCAGACTTTTCTTCACAATTAGTATGAGGGATTTTCAGATTTTTTTCTCTATCATTTCGTTAGATGTTAGGGATATTCCAAGCCAATTTCAGATATACTGAGTGCCACAACAAGTATGTGCAGTTTTGAATTTCTCTGTATTTTAGCACAGATATATGATATACCCTTGACTTATTTCTAGAAGTTACGTCCTCAATTGCTTTACAAAACTTGATCAAAAATACTTATTTCATTTAGTTCGATGGTTATGGTTATGGATGCACTATAGACTCATGCCACCTATATTCTCTCATGATTTTATTTTTTGAGATGTCAAATGTCGAATATTTTTGGATTCCCTAACCAAAGAAACAAGAACGTTTTCTTTCCCTCAATCAATCAATGTACAGTGCGCGTTTCTCATATGTGACGAAATTTTTGTAGTACAGTTTCCTACCTTTGGATAACTGTAGCTATTCGCTGTCATTTTTTCTTGTTCGTTCTTTTGTTAACATTTCGCTTTGCATTCTACTACTTTAGCCGAAATTCTTTTCTAAATAATTCAATCTCCTTCATGAGAGTCATAATTGGATACTCAAAATGGTTCAATATATATTATTAAAGAGTTGGCGGTACACTACTTTGCTGGTTTTTGCTGTTGGGTAAATCCAAAGAAAAATATGATTGGATGACTAGGACGCATTCCTGACTGATACCTTCTGTTTCAACTCATATTTTACTTATAAACAGATTTAATTGAGACTATGAGTGAAATAGGAATCATCCCGTGCACCTTTCTTCCAAAGTCATGAATGTTTTAGTAACTTCCTGCCTCTGATAAGGTTTTCATTCAAAGACAGAATAAAGAAATTTCGTCCATAAATTGATATTCTGATCCTTTGAGTATATTTAAAGCTAAGCTCGAAATTCTTACCTCTTCTTAACATATTAAAAGATAAAAATATCAGATTCTACAAACAATCAAGAAAATCGCAATTCTTTTTTGAGATTTAATCATTCGAAAGACAAACTTGCTATGTCCAAAATGTTGAAGATATAAGAAGGGTGTGGGTGTGAGTGGGTGTGGGCGTGGGTGTGGGTGTGGGTGTGGGCGTGGGTGTGGGTGTGGGTGTGGGCGTGGGTTTGGGTGAGGGGGTGGGTGTGGGGTGTGGGTGGGTGCAGCAGCTAGCGCGACTTGTTCTTTCGGGATTTATTAGGACTTTCCAATAAGCCCATAAGCATTGTGGGATGAATCCCACACGGTGTCTCAATACATACAAGGTATTGGTGTGAGTGCGCGTGTCCAAAATGTCACCATAGTTAATAAATCCTGAATAAATGAGTAAATCCCATAGAAAAAATAAATCCGAAAAAAATAAGTCCCGGTAGCCCTTCTATGGGTGAGGGTGTGGGTTTGAGTGGAGTCGGCCTGTAGATGTAAGTCTTCTATTCAAACACATACCAACACCCCCATGCACCCGCCCACATCGGTACCCACCCACAGCCACACCCTTCATCCATTAGAAATACAAGGCTACTGATGTCTTTTTCTTCAACTAGCAGTGTTTACTCTTTTTTTTTGATTGTATGTCCATAAAAGCATAATAAACAGCTCTATGTATGTTATATTTTTTTCCAAGGAAAAAAAAAAGACGTGGAAAAACAAAGCAGTTGAGTGTGAAAGCAATTCTCTTCATAGTGAGAATGAAGTAATTCAATCATTTTTTAGGTTTGATTCTTTGTTCGTAATACTGTTACGAAGGCAGTGATCGCCGTTCGTGAGTATTTTTCATAACACGATATACATTTTTATTTATTTCAATATATTGCAACAGTTTTAAAAGTATTAAACAATAAAATAATACATAGAGCAGTTGAGTCCATCAGAAAAAGTCTGATGGAATTTCTCCAGTCAAAGCTATATACCCTAATGAATACAGTAGAAGTAGATAAGGATAAATCAATGAGAGTTATACGGATGGATTACGGCTATCCGTTCTACTAAAAATGTGTCGAGAGGGCATTAAAGGTATTACCGATATGTACAGGTTTTAGGCTAACAATGATCCTAATAACCCGGCTTGCAGAGATTCGAATGTGTACCCAGGTCAAAAAATCTGACAACAGATCTTGTACGATTTGGTATGAGTCGTACAAAAAATCGTAGTCTTTGAAATCTTACATCAATTCTGACCGCAAGATTTCTATCAGATTTTACCATCGCGTAAGATTTTCTAAAATCTTGCGATAAGATTTGTCAAGACAACAGGATGTGTCCAGAGTCTTACACAGTAAGAATTGATGTAAGATTTCAGAGACTACGATTTTTTGTACAATTCATACCAAATCGTACAAGATCATATATGATCAGACACAGAATCTTGCTCGATCTTAGTGTCTGATTGTTCGCCCTGGGTAGTTCAGTGATAATGATTAGAAAGTGTTGCATTCACGAAAGTCCTTAAAATTTAACAAATCAGCTCTTATGAAGACATATTCGGTAAAATACCAATAGAGCTCTCTTACATGAACACCTTATTCGATGTCTCAACACAATCGGTTTTGCTCACTAGAACTTAACGAACATTATCGATTCACTCATGACTGATACGTTCTCACCCATCACTGCAGATATAGCGACATAAACATCTAGTACACGAGTGTAAAAAAAAGCTGCGACCGCACATTTATCCGTTTGTAATTCGTGCTGTATTCTTGCAGGCCGTATGCACAGTCATGCTGTATCATAGAAAGTATTACTGATGTTTGCACCGGAAATGTTTATCAGCTATATTCAAAAACATAAATGCCCTAACAGATACCCAGCCAACATCGTTTTCGGTTATATTCTCATTTACGGTCTAACTTAGGTTGCACTTCCACCACTGAAGTTTGCACACACATTCATACCCTCAGATCCTCATTTACAGATGTCAGATGGGTTTTGTTGGTATGAGTGTCCATGAAACTAGAGCATCCATAACTCATTCTCAACTCACGAAAATGACTTTATCTAAACATTTGAATAATTTCAACTTTGATTCATCCGCCAAAAATTCTAGGTAGATTTTTCGTTAAACCAAACAGTGACCCATGAGCATCGATGTGGGTGCCAGTAACTTTCAAGTCAGTTACGACAGAAATACCCACACCCTCACCCACACCCAAAAAATCCCGTAAAATCAAAAATAGATCTTTTTTTGGATTTTAGAATCTATAAAATCCCAAATCCGCTTTTTCTCCCTGCTCTTTTGTCTTTATACACACTGTCACAAGGCATTCTACATTCTAGCTTTCAGAGTATCTCGTAAGATTGTTATGTTTTAGACACATTTTATCTAACAAATAGCAATTTTTTAAAGTGAAATATATAAAAGCATGACTTCATCGATATCAAACAAACAGCATATCCGTCATATCTCACTGACTTAAATAATGTATTTCATAGATTTCCATTATATTTCAGGGATTTTTTATTGGATTTCTGGTATTTTTTCGGATTTCAATTGTATTTCAGGGATTTTTTACGGATTTTACGGATTTTACGGATTTTGTATGGATTTCCAAGGATTGGCAATCCCAAAAATCCGCCGTTTCCCCTTGACATTCTAGCTTACAGAATATCTTGTAAGATTGTTATGTTTTAGACACATTTTATCTAACAAAAACAATTTTTTTAAGTGAAATATACAAAAATATGACTTCGTCGATATCAAACAAACAACATGTTCGTCATATGCGACTGACTTAAATAATGTATTTCATGGATTTTTATTGTACTTCAGGAATTTTTTATGGATTTTTGGGATTTTTTCCGGATTTTCGTATTTTAATTGTATTTCAAGGATTTTTTACGGATTTCTGGGATTTTAGGGATTTTTTTATGGATTTTCAAGGATCGGCAATCCCAAAAATCCGCCGTTTCCCCCTTGAGAAATACTGTTCACTTTGTTCACTTCAACAAGTCGAAGACGTGCAAAATCTGAACAATTTGGCAACACTTTATGGATCTGTGATCTCGATGTCAAACACAATAGAGCTAAATTTAAGAATGTTGGACGTAGTACATGATATATCGTCACTCTCAGATTTTCCTGACGAGGAGGAATATCTAATCTGGCCCACAACAATATTTCGTTATGTTAACTATGAATATGACACTGGAAAAAACAAACATGTTATTTACCCCAAGTCATTTGATAACAATTTTTGAAGCGCACATTTAAACGCACTTTTATTTTCAACAGTAGCAACATCGAGTGCCATTCTAACATGTCTTTTTTATAAATTAAAAAAATGCTCCCGTAAGCCTTTTTCATAGTGTCATAATAATAAGATTTTACTACAAAAAATACTAGTCTTTCTCTGCAGGATCTATTAACTAAAGAAAGAATTATGTTATGATCGTTTAGTAATTCTTGCTCTTAATCCATATTTGGGTCGCATTGTAACACGAACATCGGGAACAATTTTTTGGCCAGGTTCTAATTCAAAATTGCATCGTTGTACAAGCATGGCTAACATAATTTTAGCTTCAAGTAAGGCAAAATTCTGGCCAATACAATTACGCGGTCCAGCTCCAAATGGCAAATAACAAAATGGATGAGCCAATTTTGGTTTAAGGCCTGTTACAGGATCTCGAATCCAACGCGTATAATCAAATTCAAGTGGTCGTGACCAAAATTCTTCTCGTCGATGAAGAATATAAGTATTAACTGAAACTACTCCTCCAACAGGCATACGTATTTGACGATGACCTTCTTTACCTATATAATGTTCACGAATACATCTTCGTGCAATAAAAGGTGCTGGTGGATACAAGCGAAGTGTCTCTTGTAGAACAGCCTCACATATAGTTAATTCATTCAAATATTCATAAGTAGGTTCGATGCCATTGGGAAGTACTCTATCGACTTCATCTCGGCAAGCTTGTAATACATGTTTGTGTGTCATTAATAAATACATAGTCCATGTCATTAAATTACCTGTTGTCTCATGGCCGGCAAGTACAAAAGTTAATGCTTGATCTTTGATCTCTTGATCATTAAACGGTTGTCCTTGATCATCGACAGCTGACAGAAGAAGATCGAGAATATCTTCACGAGAAGATAAACTAGTTGATCGATTATGTCGACGATCAGCAATAATTTCATCGACAAAATCAGAAACCTCTTGAGAATCTTTTTTTAAAATATCTTTACGCCAAAATGGTAATTTTGAAATAATAGGTATTTGATCAATCAGACGTACATTTCGATATTGGATTGCTTCCAATAGTTCAGTAAATGCTCGACATACAATTTCTTTCGCATTAGCTATTGTTTCGAAACCTTTACCAAATGCACTTGATGAAATAATAGCCAATGGTAGAGCATTTAATTCTGTTTGTAAATCGACAACTTGTTGGTCAATTGACAATGAAAGAAGTTCATTAATAGCTTGACTTGTTTGATTAATCATAATCGAAACCATGGATTGTAATTTAACAAAATGAAAAGCCGGGTTGAGCATTTTTCTTGCACGTTCATGTTCTGTACCTTCGCTAACTAATAGATTATGTACACCAATTAAAGGTTTAAAAAATTTATCAGTGTTAAGTGGTTTCGTATAATCTTGAGCGTGCGATCGACCAAATATATCGGCAAGCATATCTGGTTCGAGCACAACTAAATATATTGTCGGACCGAAACATATTCCATAAACATATCCATGCTTTTGAACGAGTTCCATTCGATAATCCATTACAGTACCTTTGTCAGATGCACGACGCATAGCCGGTAATTGGCCGACGAATGGTACGAATGGTTCGCATGATATACCTTGACTACGAAGTATATTATAAATACGTTTCTGTCGACGGATAAATTTCCAATAAAGCAAGAAGAAAACCGAAGAAAATATACCAACAATGGTGTAGAAAAATATAAGCAGATCCATGTCAATATATATCAAACTTTAGAAGAGCATAATCTTATGTAGTAGTGTGATGATGATGAAGCAAAATTTCTTTTTCTTTTTCTTTCTTCCTCCGTTATATGATGAAACATTATGACATTCGCTGCACGCATATCTTGATAAAAAGAGCAGAAAAAAACCAGCTGTCATCTATCGTCTTCATGGATAAAAAAATGGCGTGCATTTTTTGCTTGATATTCTGCATTATACCGTTCTGTTTCCATGCGTAGTTTAGAAATAAGTTCAGTTCAGTCAATTCGATCGGGCGGAAAATTCTTCTGTATAGGGGTGTGTGTGGGGTGTGGATGTATGTGGGTGTGGGTCTGGGTCTGGGTCTGGGTGTGAGTGTGGGTGTGGGGTGTGTGGGTCTGGGTGTGGGTGCGGGTGTGGGTGTGGGTGTGGGGTGTGTGGGTGTGGGTCTTGAAGAAGAGAATATCAACACCAACACCCACACCCTCCCTCCACACCCCACGCACAGCCACAGCCACATCCACACGCCACACCCACACCCACCCACACATCCACCCACCCCACACCCCACCCACACCCGCACCCTACCCACACCCACACCCACACCCCACTCACACCCCACCCGCACCCACCCACACCCACACCCTACATCCACATCCACATCCACACGCACACCCACCCACACCCACACCCACACCCCACCCACACCCTTGATTGACATAAAACAATCTGAGATCGAATTAATAGACATAGCTGTTCATTAATAGGGAGAAG
>CAJNOP010002170.1:0-19585 GCA_905250075.1 Rotaria sp. Silwood1 | reverse complement strand
AAGAAATTAAACAAAATAATAAGACACTACTGTCAACTGTACTTTCTTAAAGATGATTGAAACTTTCAATTATTTTGTATTATGATATGACCATTGCTTATACTATTGTGATTTTTATGATTATATAATGATGAAAAATGACTCGTATAGAAATTTGAATAATGTAATTTTGTTCTCAGTTTTTATGAATCTATGACATTTGTTTTCCACATAGTTATTTCTCAACAAATACTTTGTAGAAAATTCTGATCAACTGATAAATAAATATATTGAAATTAGATTATGTTAAGTTAATAAAGAAGTACAGTTATCAAGTCGAATTACCAAATCAGTTTTACATCCTTCTTATGACTTCATACATCTTAGTTTTCGAGGAATTATTTATGAATGATATCAATTTATTATTTAAATTTTAAGTTGAAAAAAAGAAAAAAGAACATGATTTTATTTGATTATTATTGTTTATGAGCACAAGCCAGAAAATTTGTTTGATTATAATAAAAGTCGATTGTTTTATCAGTACATGCTCCTCCTCCAGTTGGGCCAACATGTGGACAATGTATAGATGGTAATAAAGGTACAAAATATGAAATAACATTTCCTTGATCTGCTCTATCATATGAACCATAAGGTATTTGTGTTCTTAAAAATTGTTGACAATCATTGAAACTTGAATATTGTTGTAATGTTCCAGTACAGAATCTTTGTGTAACATTACATATCGTATTTATGTTTGCTTGACGTTCTTCATCTGTACGTGGATCTAATGTTAATCCAACATGTCGTAATCAAATATTTTTCGTCATAAGCAATACGTATTAAATTAAATGATTGAATAGCATTTTCTCGTGTTGGTATGTTTCGTATTGGACAAACAGCTCCGTATAAATATTCAAGAGCTAAAATTGTGCTTGAAAATGTTCTAATCGGTATAACACGACTAGATAAACCTTTTGCAGATATATATTTAGATTGTATATTATTATCATTGAATAAAACTTAAGAACAGAGTGGAGGTAATAATGATTGATATGTGGCAGCGTATAATCGTTGATAAATCTGGTTTTTATTCTGTGGTAAATTATGCTATCTTCAACATTGACAAAATGATAATTTCATTTTTATTTATCTTTATTGTAAAATTTGAAGATAGAGATCTAAAAATAATACAAAAAAAACAAGGAAATGATAATGTTAATTGTGTTATTCATATAACATTGAATAACTCAATCAACAAACTATGAAATTATAGTTAGGATTTTTTTAAATATACGTACTTGAAAATTAGAGTCTCGAAATTTATCGATTGTTTCCGCTTGATTGAATATGTGCCACATACTACTATTCTTCAGTGATGATGATGATAATTGTTTCGTTCTTATAGATGAGTGCGAAAAAACCCATATATTATTATTAGATATTTCAATTTGTATACGTAGTTTATTGGGTTGGTGGGGATGACTGTAGAACAAACAAACAAAATTGCAGTACATAGTTCTATATATTAAAAACATACGAATATCCTAAAATATGAGTTAAAAAAAACAAAATTAGAATTTTCTAGGACTTTTCATTGCCATATTTTCTTCTTTAAGATACAATGCAATAGAATACTATGCAACTTTCATAAGATTATTGTGAATACTTCGGAAGAGATAATTCTTGAAACAAAAAATAGTGTTTATTGTTTTTTTTTGACAAAAAAATTAAAACGTATTTGTTTTTTTCGATCTTATCCGATCATTTTCAACTTTATAACACCAAATAGAACAAAAAGAAATATAATTTCCTTGTATTAACATAAATCTATAAATATAATATAATAATGATTAATATCATTTGATAATACATGAGTAATCATAAATAACGACGTGAGTTATAACGTAATCTATGTTAATGACTGCATTAAATCCGTGTCTTCTTGATTGCGGGCGATTTTTCTTAATTGGAGGAAAAATATGTCCGCAAAGCAGAATCAGGGATATAGACAAAAATGACCGCATTTTGAAAATTGTCCACAAAGCAGAATCGAGGTAGAGAGATGAAAATGTCCGCATTATAGAATCAAGAAAAAAGTAGAAATAGTAAGAAAATTAGTAGTGACAAATCGATTCTATCGACGATATCATCTCTATCGAACTGGTGTAGCGGTGGACGGACGGGTGCCGCCCAGGTCATCTTGTTTCACTTTATACCGTGAACGAAAGTATTTAAAGAGATAGAAATAGTGGAGAGCAATTAATAAAAGTGTCGATTGTGAACCATGATAATATTTCTTTCATTGTCACACAATCTGGTAAAAATGGGATAATGTTTAAAAATTATCTTTTTGGATTAAAACGTACAAATAAGAATGGAAATCAAATATGGATTTGTACACATACTCCCCCAAATATAAAAAAATTCTAAAAACACCTGCAAATTTTCTTAATTTTGTAAGGGTGTGGGTGTGGGTGTGGGTATGGAACTGTGTTGTGGATGTAGGTATCATCCACACCCACACCCCATCCACACCCACACTCACACCCACACCCACACCCTAGCCCACCCACACCCACACTTGGACTACTACGAGCAACGGATAGATTCTCCGAGGTTTTTACTGCTTGCTAACACATTTCTTTGATGCTGGAAAATTTTTACCGTCACAGAAATGCACTGATGGTTGGCCTGAAGATTTTCGCTGCACCTTCTAAATACCGCCAGATGTTCAAAATTTTTCAAGACATCCTGATAGACGTATTTTGTGCTTGGAAAGTAGTTTATCGACGAGACACATGCGTCGTTTGTTCGAAACGGTTTTTCATCACGAACACATTTTGATGGATCACATTAGGCTCTTTCTTTTTGTGCTTATATCTGCCTGTGATCCTGTCTTGCGGATCGCTATATGAGCTTAACTCTGCTGTTGTCATGCTCATCATTTCTTGGATCGTTTGAAACTTTTCGCTGATACCCTTGTAGATGGACGGTTGGTTCCGGTTTTTATGCCATTTCTATCACGTATCTTTGTATGAATATGATTTTTTTGCTCTGACTCTAAGCGATTCGCATGCCTGTTAAAAATTTTAGCTCACGTTCTGACAAATTTCTCTGTTCTCTAAAGCTTTCCTGTTTGAGTTTCGCTGATTGTTGGTTGACCGAAGCTGTTTCGTCTACAGTTTGATGAATTGCTATGTGGCTTAAAATGGTTGATCCCTAATGTTTTACACTAATATGAATGGCTAAAGTTGTCCATTTTGACTCCATAGCATTGGTGAGTGAAACAAAGCTTTCTACATGCCCTTTAACAGACTTTGCTACGGTCGGAAGTTTTTCATCTTTTTGTTGTCACTCATCACGTTATGATTGATAGGTGTTGACCTTCATATGTTCAGACTGGTTCGCGACTGGAAGTTTTTGCACTGTTATCCTTATTCGCACACAAAGGCTACGAGTGTGTCCACTTCCTTCTTATATATAACCTCATTAAATTTGCAAATGCATTACACAGATTTTCGTTTCTTATCTATCTAATAACTGAGATTGATGAATAGAGTGAGAGAGGAAAAGAGACAGACAAATCATGTTACATATGGGCAACATCATAGAATTGAGATGAATGACTGCTTTACCTTCTCCTTTTTCGTTTTTTAAAATTATTCTTAAATATAAACTCTACTGAGAAGGACTGTACATAGCAACAATAAAATATTCGCAACAAATATGAAGGAAGAACGTCGGCAAGAACCAAAAAAGTTCTTACTTGTTCAATGAAATTCATGTCAACAGGAGTAAACCGATTCCCTAACCCAGAATTTCTAGTTCTCTACGAAATTGACCTTTTCTCACTATGATTTCTTACATATGTTTCGTGTTGAGCATGAGGACAGATTTACGACAACGTAAAACTTAAAGCACATTTCTGAAGAGCAACATGCTATGGTTTCTAATTCGTACTGTACTAGCTTTGTTTTGATGTTCGGACACCAGAGAGTCTTATACATAGAGAAATAGTATAGAACAGAATGAAGAATATCAGAAGATAATATTATTTAGTCATATATATGAAAAAAAACTAAGGTAACTTCTATAATAATGTCACTTGAGTAGTGCATTAACTATGCCTACAATGTGATAGATATTATTATTGGTTTTTCTTGTTGTGAGTATAAGTGTGGGGTGTGAGTGTGTTGAAGATGTTAAAAGAACTCACAACCACATCCTTGTTGTTTAACCATTGATTAATCATAGTATGATTACGAACATTGTTTAGGGTGAAATGAGTATCAATCGAATTTCAGATGGTACATCAAGATCTTATGGCGTACAAATCGCCTATGATCATATTGCTTTCCACCGCATACATCCAGAATAAGTTGACGTTACTTGTGTTTCAGATATTGTTGTTGATGAGGGTGATCATTAAATAAGTTTCTCGGTTATATATTAAAAGTTCGTTCTTTTGTTATACTCTATAACGAAATTCGTTTGTTTAGAGCTTTTTTGCCTTAATAAAAAAGAAGTTATATCTTGACAAAAAAAAGGATTTGAATATGATCATACAAAAATTCTACATGAGCAAGCAATAGTACACTATAAAATGGAATGTACATCAAATGAAGAGTTCATTAACAAAAAATGAGAAAAATACGGTAATTCATATCAATAATAAAAAAAAGTGAATAATCAATGGAATGTATGCGTGTCATCAAAAAGCAAAAGATGAGAGAAAAAAACTATATACAAGAAAAAAAAAAGAAAAACAAATAAATTCAGATTCATCGACTGATTAACATTGCAAAAGACGTTGTGAATAAAAGAAGAATAAAATTCAGTGGTTTTATTGAGCTAGCAATAGCAATACGACATTTAAGTTGATGAAAACGTGACATTAGAGAATTATTGCTCATTAATATTTCCCATTGTGTATCCATAGCATCACCATTAAAGAAATCATTATAATCAATAAATGGATATTCATAACCAGGTCGACAACGACATTTATATTTACCTAAAAGAAAACCACGACCAAATACTGGTTCACACTAAAAGAAAAATAAAATATGATTAATAGAAAAAATTAATATTATGAAACATACCACTGTGCTTTGATAATCACAACGATCACTGCCTTTAAATGCATTTGGTACATAATGAGGCATTGAACATTGATTGATATCCAAATAATTAAGATAAGCATCAACTCGTACAACACCCCTAAGAAAAAAAATATTCTATGAATAAGAATATTTTTTGTTTTCAAAACTTTTACTTAAATTCAAGATTAATTCCAAGTGCATCAAGTCCAAAAAATGGTACAGCATATGTAACAATCCATTGTCGAGGTAATGTATAATTTCTACTACATTGAAATGTTGGTGGAAACCATTGACCATGTCTAAAAAGAAAAAAGAAATTTATTAATTTAAATACAATTATTAATTATTTATTTTACTTTAATTCTGGTGTATAAGAATAAAGTGGAAAACCAGATTCATGATGTACTAATGCATTACCAACATAATCAGATCGAATAAATAATTTAAGCCAATGTTCAGTTAATTCCGAACGATCAGCATTTGTTGCCCATCGAGCTTTTAATGTCTTAAAATAAAATAAAATAATTTCAGGTATCGATAATTGAAAATTAGAGCTAGTGATTTTCTTAAGTTTTATTATACAAATATCATTTGAATATGTCTTTAAATTAAAATCTAAAATCATCTTACTCGAAACCATATTTCATTTTCATAACCATCAGGTAAACCTGCCCAATCAACAACAGTATATTTTCGACTAATATCTTTTTCTGATCGATAAGCATATGGTCCAAAATAAGGAAAACGATAATTTCGAAATTTACCACGATCAAAAAAAATACCAACACCAACAACTTTATAATCACCACCAGCTGCAGCTAAAACTTCACCAATTAATTGTTCATCAGTTAAATCCAATTCAGCTTTACGTAATGGAAAATCTTCAGCTGGATTAACAATTTGATAAAAACTTGATAGAAAATGTGATAATGTTAATGCTAAACGTGCTTGAGATTCAAATTGAATATCAACATCATTTAAAACATCACCTGGCATTGTTAATTCATCTTCAGTCATAAATTCACATAATTGTGGATCACGATTAAGACGATCATAGAGTTGCATTATTGATGCAACACGTGTTGGACGTTCATATGCATAACGTTTTGTACGACTTTTTTTCATATAATCTTCTGATTTATCATTATTAAAACCTGTGACAAGTTTACCAGAAAATGAAGCAAAATGATTAATAGATGATTTAAGAAAAGATGAAGTTGGAGATTCTATTGCTGCTATTGGATTTACTTTTGGAACTGAAATAAGAAAATATATATATATGTGATTGAGAAAAACAAAAGATTAAACCTACTAGATTCAATGAGTGGTGGTAGAATAGGATCTTTACTTAAATCATAATAAATTGATTCATTTGACATATTACCATTGTAATCAATTGATCGACGTGTACGTGAAGCAAATACTTCGATATTTGATTGATAGAAGTTTTGTGGAACTTGTAAATATACTAAAAGAAAACAGAATTAAATTCATTTAAAATCAGATAAATTGATCATAAAAAAGTTGAAACACTAGAAATACGTAAGATCAAATATGTTTTCTTATTCTAGGCGCTTTATCTATGATAAAAAGCTTAGACAGATCAAGATTAATCCTGAACTGAAATCAAAATAATTATTTGAATAACTGATGAAATTCTCTCTCTATCAAATACATTCCACATCGAAATTTCATAGATGGACTGAGAGGAAAATTTCTGAAAAGTCACATAGGATAGTTTTCAGGTCGTTGAAAATTATGTAAAAATTAATTCTTAAGAGTGCCATCTTACAATGTACAAATTTCTGAATCAAACTATGGATTACCACATTTAAAGTTATTAGCATTACAAAGCAAATTTATCATAACATTGCTAAAAAGCAATTTTTTTGCGATGCAAATAACTTTTCTGAGGAAAAGTTGTGGGAATGCAACGACAATTCAAAATAATATTTGGACTTGAATTAAATATTTAGTTAAGCAAAATTCTCAAAGCTCTCAATTATGAATATCTTATATTAACTTAAAAATATTTAATTATCATTATAGTAAACAAAACATAATTGATATAATACATACATTCAACTTTAAGACAATCGAAATTTTTTTCATATTCTTCTTTTGTAGCTTTTTCAATAATATAACCTTGAAATGGTCCATCTTGATATGGTGGATAACGAAAACCAGGTTGACAAAGACATTGATAACCGCCACGTCGAAAACCAAAACCAAATAATGGTTCACAACGTGTTGTTGGTTTACATTTATCTGTACCAGCAAATAAATTTGGTTGTTTCGATTGTGGATCATTTGTTTGTGCACTTGTTGGACCAACTTCAATACATTGATTAATATCTGTCATAAGAAAATCAATATGAGTTACAGCAACTGCTAAATTACGCATCGATTGTAAATGTCGATATTCCGTATGTCGTGGATATATGTCGACAATAGGTGAAACAGCACTAATTATCCATTTGTCTGATCGACCACAATCAAAATATGGACGTGTCCATAGAGTTGGACCTTGATAAATAAAACAAAAAATTTTTAGAACGTATTATCATTAATAAACTTACCTTGTGGATCTTCTGGATGTGGTGGTCCATAGAATTCAAAATTTTGTGGTACATCACGAAGTTTATACATTCGTTCAGCTAGTAATAATTGAACGGTATGCACTGGTTTACCTATAAGACAAAAGAAATAAGATATGTATTTTTAGATTTCTTAGACAAGATGTTTGTTCTCTTTTGAACGAGTCAAAAATTATGATTTTGGATTCTTTTCAAATATGAGCCTAGAAATTTTGTTTGAGAATAATGAAATAATCTTTGGAAAGCTCAAAAAAATATTGGTTTGAACAAATAATTTTTGTATTTTCACTAGTGCAATGCGAAACAAAAAGTTAAGATCATTATTTATGCATCAACTTGTAAATCAGAAGCTACACAACAAAATCAACTATTTGAATCTACTTTTCATCTTTCCACTTGAATAGAAGCTACAACTTAGTTCAATATTACATTTTGTAGACAAGTCATCGTTTTACAAAAAAGTCGACTTCAATCATTTATGAGTCTTTCAAAAAATCTGCATAAATCTAATGTGGACACTAGGAATACAAATCGGAAAAGAAATTTTTTCCATTCATAAAAGATCTGTTTATATTAGTTCATTAGGGATACATGCTGTGCTGATTATTGATACATAAAGCATTATAACTAATGAAGAACAACATATATGGTATTTTGATTCAAGATAGTTCACCTAATCCGGCAAGGTCCATATTCGAAAAGAGTACAAAATCTTAGTTTTTAACTCATTAGAAATGTTTTCTAGTAGATAAAAATTGAATAGTTGTTTTTACCTCGTCCTTGATCATTTCGTGTTTGATCTGGTAACCATTTACTATACCATTCATTTCTTCGATTATAACGTGACGTATATTGATGATTTCGACCTGCACCACTATCTTCTTCTTGAATAGTGTGATTTGTCCATTCATTTCTCCAATTAAATGCATCTACAAAACAACAGCAAATTTTTTTAAAAGTTTTTTACAAAACTGAAAATTTTTTTGTTTTTATTTTACCGTAGAAATCATCAGCTCGCCAAGCATATGGACCAAATAATGGAATTGTTTTATTAAAAAAGTTTTTATACCAATGTGGATAATATTTATCTTGATCAAAATAAACTCCTGAACCATTAATCATACTTCGACCACCAGTTATATCAGCTATAATATATAAGAATAGAAATTTTTCTAACAATTTTTTTGTTTCTAATTACCTGCATTATGTAAAAGTATATAAGTAAGACCGGGCTCTTCAAAATCAAATAAACGTTGAAATAGATAACTATATAAAAGTGCATTTCGATGAGCAATATTTCTTATATGTAATAATTGTGTTCTATTTCTCATAATAATATCTTTTTTAAGCATTTCAATTGATGGTTTTTGATAAACAGCTTCTTCAGGTAATACTAATTCACTTGGTTGCTTTTGAAAACAACTCTGACCATTAACAGCATTCATACGATTCATAATTTCATCGATTTTATCATATTTTATCCATTCAAATTGTGAACGACTTCTATCGAATAGAAGTATACATAACAAAAGAGATATACATAAACGTATAAATACGCTCATGATAAAAAAATCTGTAATAAAACAGTAAAGAATTCAATTGATATATTTAAAAAGAAAAAAAAACACAGTTGATCACCGGTCGAAGGTCATCTTTGTACCGAAAAATTGACAGCGGCCATGTTGAGAATTCAATTGAAATTATGAACTCTTTTACCTGTCACAGAAATAATCAATCAGGTAATAAAAAATAAAATAATTTTCGAAATATAATACAATGATTCTAAAATTAGATTTTTTTATTTAAAAATAGAAAAAAAATAATTTGTAGTTGTCTATCTTTTGTTATATATTGTGGTTATAAATGATAAATTGATTGTAGCGCTTGAATTTCAATTAGTTAAAATTGATTTCCAATCGAATGAGTTATCAACTTTGGTTTATCTATGCTTTGTTGTAACAAAAAAAAAAAGATAAATAGAAAAATAATCATCATTTAGAATGTCTGCTTGGCGAAAAAGATTTGCGTAAGTAAAAATTAAAAATAATCAATTCATTTACTTGAATTTTATTTTTCATAGACGAAAATCACAAAGAATAAGTGAAAATAATGAAATTTTTTTGAATAATACAATAAAATATCGAAAAAAATTACAAGCAGCAATATATCAAATAAATCGAACTAAAAAATGTACACAACGAAATATAGATAATCCTGATTCTAATATACATGGTAAATATCAATCTTTTATTTTATCATCAAATTATTATTTATATTTAGTTGCACGACTTATTAATGATATTGGTCAACTATCAGATTGTAAATCTTTACAGGTATTTTAATGTGAAAGAAAAAAAAAACTTGTTCATACAACTCATTTGAGACTAACATGTGGAACTTACATGTGTTCGTTAGCTTAATACTTACGAGGGAAGGTCACCAACTGTTCAATCGCTTTTGAGTAAGAAATATGTGCATCATGTAGGTCCTAATGAGCTATGAATACCCTGAAAAGAGTTCGGGCGGCTAGCCCATTACTGTCGAGATACTGCATTTTTACGATATTGTTAAGCAGAACGCCGTGGTTCCCCTCAGGAGCACCAAAAAAACTGAGTTTTGAAGTTTGGCACAGAAACAGACCTCAATGAGAGTGGCTTATTTTGAAAGTTTCAGATCTTTTGGTTGCTCCTATTCTGAAATAAGCACATCGGAACCTGTCGAGGGTATACGAGCAGTGTAAAAACACCCTTTTTAGCTGTATCTTAGGATAGGAACAACCAAAAGGCCTGAAACTTTCACAATAAACTACTCTCACTGAGGTCTGTTTCTGTACAAAGTTTCAAGTCAAAACTCGAAACTCAGTTTTTCTGGTTCCTGAGGGGGACTACGGCATTGTGCTTAGTTAAAAATACCATAAAAATGCATTATCTCGACAATAATAATCTAGCCGCCCGAACTCTTTTCAGGGTATTCATAGCTCATTAGGACCTACATGATGCACATAGTTCCGACTAAAAAGCGATTGAACAGTTGGTGACCTTCTCTCGTTAGAGTATGGATGTAGATTTTTGCAACGTCTCATACCGATATCTACACTTGCTTTTGAAAATATATTTACTATTTTTCAATTATCTAGGAAATTAGTAGTCTAATTGATTCATTAGCAATGCGACATCAATTATCATCACGAATATTTAATGGTAATGAAAAAAAAAAAAAGACTGACTAATATCAAATTAGTAATTTTGTTTTATATTAAAATAGAATATGCTATGAATTCACTTCAACAATCATTAGAAAAATTAAATAATAATCTATCAAATGATTTTGATAAAGTCAAATCTGTTTTTGAAGAAGCTGTAACAAATCATTGTTCTGATCATACAAAAAATCAATTATTTAATAAAGGTTTAATAAATTTATCAAATAAAAATATAATTTTTGTCATTTTTCTATTTCTATTATTACAGTTGAATTCGAATGGTTTAAACATAAAAAATTAGCAATTACTGAATTAAAATATGGTTTATCATCTTATTGTGACATTGGTTTATACAATCTTAGAATTCAAATAGCTATACTTGAAAAACTTCAAGTATTATAATAAGAATATTTATGTTTTTTAAAGAATTAGTTTTCTTTTCAATAGAATTTTATTGATCAATTATCTTCTGATGAGAATGATGCAAATACTGGATTACCTAATTTTAATACTAATAGTTCACAAACTCGAAAAGAAATCGATACTATGTTACGTATTATGCTTGATAGAGCACCAAATGATCCAAATTCTTTACCTAATTCTAAACGACCAAAATTTCTTAATAATCAATTCGTGCTATCAAGTAAAATATGTTTTTTTTTTGAACTTATATATTTGTTTTATTTGAGTTTTTTGTTTTTGCTGTTAGATTCTCTCTATTCATCTGAAATAACTGAAGCAGCAGCTCGTTCACATGGACAATCATTACGAGAACAAAATGCATGTTTTATTCCACAATATCCTTCTATGATTCCTTCAGCAACTACTGCTAGTGCACAAATGCCACAACATGAATCAATGATGATTACTCCACATAATGATCGATTTCAAAGTAAATTAATTGATATCGAAGATCTAAGATATAAGTTCATCGTTAGCATAGCTTACCGGAAGCATTTCTTTCGATTTCAATGATGTTTTTTTATTACAGAATGTTCTGATAAAAGTCCTAACAGTATTGCAGTTCTCATTGGTTTTTGACTAAGCTACTTTGCATATATAGAGAATTCAATAGATTAGTTTTCATAAAAAAACTCAGAAGATTTAAACAACATTTCTTCAAAATATGAAACTTTTAAGATGTATTGAATGTAATGTAATTGAGCTCTCTTTAGGTCAAAACTAGATAGTTTACTTAAGTATCAATAGCAATCCAAATCTTTTTAGGCTGTTTATTAGAATACAGTCATTGAAATTGGAACGAAGCAGCTGTAAAGATTGTCTCGTTAGGCTGTTGGAAACCAAAGAATTATTCCTTATTACTGCCGACAAAATTGAACTTTTACGGTAGTTAAATGAATGCTGTGGTTCAGGAACACCAATTTCCGAATTTCGATTGGAAACTTTGAATCAAACGTGTATTTTATATCGCTCATATACATTGGCAGATTTTATGTTCTTATTTCAAGATAGAAGTAAATCAAATTTTCAGGTGTTTCTGAGAAATGTTTCATATATCTCCAGAGCAATAAGCTAAGGTCTTCAAGTCCTTATGAGTCTGTAGGATGAACATAGTTTCGAATTCAAAATTTTGAAATCTAATCTAGAATAATTCCAAATAGACATTCGTTTGATTGAATGTTTGTTAAATGAATATCAATTTGATACAATGTATTTTGTACGAATTACTCAAATCAAATTGTTAAGATATTTTCATAGTATTGGTTTTAATAAATTCTTTGAATAATATTATTGCTCAACAATGATCGACCATTGATCATCAACACATAGGAATGATGTAATGAAATGTGACATCCTATTCTTATCTCGTTCGTATTAACAACATGCAATCATTCTATTCATATTTAATCACTATATGTGTGATTTTTCTCTTCTTTCATAACCGACGCAGTTGATTGCCTTTTCGCTTCTCTCTATCATTCATATATTTTACATATAAACATGTGGATGTAAGAAGATTGGGTCATATAGTGGTGTGAAGAAGTCAAAAATAAAATGAACATCCTCACCTTTCGGGGATTCTTGCGTTCAAATTTGTCACGAGGAGTTCGAACTTAAAACTAAAAAATTTCAATTTCTGAGCAGCTTTAAATGTTTCAGATATACAAAATCCTTTTCTTAGTATGACCAACTCAAAAACTTGAACCAAACACAACTATCTTGAGTGTAATTTAATATAGTTTTTTGCATCCTGATTCTAACTACGGCTTTTGCAAAAACGATGGAGTTCCTTAAGGAACAATCTTTTTCATTTGTTATTTGATCCAACGATGCTTGTTAAAAGATGATCTGCTTTTCTGAGCTTCATTTTTATCTAGAACGTTTACTTGAATATCGTTTCGTAGCAAGATGTTAAGTTCTCAATTCAGATCTAAATGAGTCTCTATCGATAATAAAACTTTGAAAAGGATTGAACAAATAACTAGCGAATTCAATTCAACAGATTCTACCTAATGAGGAATATTTACATGAAGTGATTTCCTCATTCTTTTTGTTGTTCTATTTTTAAGAAAGATAATTGTTGATGAAAAATAAGATTTCTCATGAGAAATATATATCCATTAATAATAACAGATATTAATATCTTTTCAGTAAAATATACAAGAAATGTTCTTCAAAACTTTTTTTTTTATTTTTTCAGACACACCTGATAATGATGATGATAATTTACCTTCATATACCGATTTATTTGTTGTACCGAGTAGTTGCAAACAAGAACGTATACAACGACGAAGTTCACGTTTCAATAATCAATAAATGAAATATTCTTGTCTATTTAACATAACATATCCTTGTATGTTACCTTTGTGTCTGTCGAATGAATTTTTTCTATATATATAAATGTCAGTATCAATATTGTGCAAAGATAATAAATCTTAATTTATATATGTGTAGATGTTGTTATTACCTATTTGTTGTTACTGTTTAATTAGTCATATTTTCTTTTTTTTGATTGTCAGAGAACAAAAAACAAAGATGTACACATTAATCTCTATCTGTTGACTTTGTATAGAGTTTTTTTTTTTGTGTCTTCTACTTTTTCTTCCAGAATATATTCATGACATGATTTCAAAAAAGCCTTTGACAACAAATGAATTATGTGATTATTAGCCATAGAGATATTTACTTTATCATGAAAAATCATACCAAAAAAACAATAAAAGAACTTAGTGAATAAAACTAAATACAAGTGATTCATATTCAGATGGAAAATTTTCGGAAAAAAAAAGAAAAAATCATGATCATTGTATGTAAGAATATACAATGATAAGAAGGCACTTCGGCTTTTGATACTAATAACGTGCAAGTATAGATCACCGGTTAATAACATTTTTTTTTTTGTTAAAGTTGAATTTGTTTTATGTTCTATAGTTCTGTTACTCTGATAGGTACCGAACGAGACATAGACACTGTTCGATTGCTTTCATTGATTAGCATTGATGTATCTTGTAATGAATCATATATATGATTACTAATACTTGGTGATGATTTAGATGGAATTGGTGGTGGTGGTCGTTTTGGTGGTTTAATATGAATACGTGCTTTATCTGGTTGTATACACTGATTAATAAATGGTATAATCGATGATGAAGATGAAATTTTATTTGATTTTGAACGTTGTGTTGTTGATAATTGTGAAGAAATTTCTTTAGCTGATTTTGAACGTTTAAATATTAGACCATGAGTTTTTATTGGAGAAGTATCAGGTGGTGAAGTTGATTTAGTACGATACGTTTTTTCTTCAGTTTTATTTGTTTTAGAAGAATGAAATGATGATGAACGTGTAAATGATGTATTTGATGTTTTAAGACGATCTATTTAGGAAAAAAACGAAAGTATTATTTTCCGTTTAAAAAATGTTATGAATCTACGAGATACTTCGTTTGAAATTCTCAGTATATCATTTCGAATATTTTAAAATTTAAAATGGAATACTATTCTTTTCAGAAACTCTTTAAAGTGTTGACGAATTGTACTAACTTCAAATATACTATTGACATTTTTCTTTTTTTCTTACACATCGAATAAAAAATATTTTCATTAAATATTTATCTTATAAATTATCAAATTGATTTGTAAATTTAAGTAACATACCTAATGAATAGGACATATATTTTGTAGATGTACTATCAATATCAATAAGTATATTATGTTTATCTGTTGAATTAGAAATAATTTGATTAATTGGTAAAGAAATACTTGAAATAGATTGTTGAATTACTGATGTTGTTGGTGTAATAAAATTAAAATAATGTTGATTAGGTAATAGATTAACAAGATTATCAATTTCATCATTAACAACTTTAATCATTTGTTGATAATTTCTATATAATTGTACACCATATAAAATAATACGTATACCATTTATCCAACGTTGATATTCATCATATGTATTTGTACATAAATAATGTATATATTTATTAGATTTTTTTTGTATATGTGCATGTTTTAATGCAAAACCATATGATGTTGGTGATCGTAAATATTCAATCCAATTATTAGCATAATATAATTGTATATTTGTATCAAATTTAAGTAAACAAATAAGATCTTGTTTCATTGATGAAGTTTTTGGTATTTGATAAATACCTGATTGACGTAAAATACATGTATATTTTTTCCATATTTTTCGATTTTTATCTTTTATATAAAGTATACTTGTTATATCATCAGGTAAAATAATTGTATCTGTTGATATATAATCAGTTAAAATATCATCAATAAATTTATTATTAGATGAAAAAATTTTTTTTGGTTCTTGAAATAACATATATTTATTTTCATTTTCTTGAAAACATATTCGATTATGTGTATCACGTGACCAATAAATTAAACCATCATTTATTAAATTTTGATGATCTTCAAATATACGATATAAATATAGATCAGGTAAATCTTCAACAATTGAATAATTTATTGTTGGTTTTAAATGATATTTATGAATAAGTAATATTAATATTTGATATATAGACATTGTTTCATCAATTAAAATATTTTTTGTTGATTGATCTTCATTATAAATTTTAACAAATAATTTTTTTATATTTGCTTCATGTATTTTTTCTAATGCTAAACGTATTTGATTTTCTTCATTATTATTTTTTAATGTATCACATGATATAACCTATTTACAAAAAAAAAAAAAAAGAACTTTTTTTAAAAATTTTGTTTTTTTTTTATTTACACTAGAAGCATTTGATATTTGTTGACTTATTAATGGTAAATTAATTGAATCTGTTGATTGAGATAGACCACTATCAGAAAAATGTTCTTCATTTCCATTTTGATGATGATGATGATTTCTATTTAAATCACTTATAGCTGATGATGATGAACTATTACCAGAATCAACAAATTCAATTTCAATATTATTTAATGTATTAGTTAATGTAGCTAATGTTTGATCAAGTTCATTGAATTGTTCAATTATTGTTGATGAAATAGATTTTTTTTTTTGATAAATTTTTTTCATTAGAAAATATTTTTCTTTCATCTAATCGTTGTTCAAGTTTATGAAGTTGATCAAGTAATATGTCAAGATCATTTTCTAAAAATGAAAAAAAAAAACGTAGAATATTTTAATTTGTTTCCTTTCAGTAAGATTTTTTTTTTTTGTCAAGTGCTGCAGAATATT
This sequence comes from Rotaria sp. Silwood1, assembly GCA_905250075.1. NCBI lineage: Eukaryota > Metazoa > Rotifera > Eurotatoria > Philodinida > Philodinidae > Rotaria > Rotaria sp. Silwood1. The sequence goes on along the minus strand of CAJNOP010002170.1, from coordinate 3,049 downwards.
TTATTTAATTCATAAGTATATTACACTTCTTCGTTCTGATGATGTAGCATTAAAAAAAAAGTGAACTCTCCAGAGGAAATGTAAAAAAAACAAATTTTTAGCTATGAGCATTTCGTCAATACATAATCATTTATATTATGCCTCAATGTGTATTTCCTTTCTTTCTAATGGGTATTACGTGATCATAAATTAATATTTATTTATTTATTTTACAACAAAAATAAAATAAAAAATTACCTTGATTTATATTAGATATTATTGGTGATAGTGTTGTTTTACTTCGAGCTTGTCGTTCTAATGTTGATAATTCTTCATAAGCTTCTCGAATTTCCTATAATATAAATAAAATAAGATTCTATACACATCATATTCAATGTTTATCTTTTACAAAGTACTGAGACAGACATGAAATTAGATGACAACTCTTCTTTTTTTTCTTCTTCTATTAAATCGCCTTATCTTTAGAAACTAAATAATGTCAATAAAACATTCTAGCCTATTATGTTAATCAGTTTATAACTGTTTCGGTGCCAGATGGAAAGTAGAAACTCATAAATCTATTACACATTCGCTTTAACAATCTGACACCGAAATAAATGCATTGACTGAACAGAAAAGTAACAGTCTTTGTCATCAATCATAATTCAAAGAAGTGTCTGTTTCTTATGAATTGGAATGATCAATCAAGAGGAAGTATGACACAATGAAAAAAAAAGAAAAGTAGTCTTACTTCTTTTAAAGTATTTAAATCACCAAGACAATTTTCAACATTTAAATTAATTGATAATTCATTTTGTTTTTCATTACTATGCTTATTATTTAGCATAAAATTTTCATCATGTTGATCATTATCATCCATTTCAGATTCTTCACTTATACTAGACATTGAAGATCGACGTAAATACATTCGATGATACATTTTTATTTATAATTAAAAATATCTTTAAAAGAAAAAAAAATAAAAATAAAAAATATCTACTGTTTCTCTACTTGTCTATTTTATTCATATATATGTAAATTGATTGAACAACGTCAGTTGTGATGTATGATGTAATGTTATGCGTGAAAATTCATAACGAAGTAGTAAGTACTACTTCACGCATGACATGTAGAAAGAAAAAAAAAAATGACCGACCGGTGAACGTTGCTGTGTATTTTACGGTCAAATTATGATTTATTTTACCTTTTTTCTTTTTTCCCTCTTCTATAACGTGTGTGTTCAACTCACCGTAATAATGTTCTTAGTGGATTAAACTGAAGGGTGTGAAAAATTCATTACTAGTTCTGAATGTTTATTGGAAGAAAGAAACAAGACAAGCTTGATATAAGAAATGATAAGAATAAACATTCAGATTGCTAGACTCACAAACAGTACTAATGAATAGATAACCTTGTTGATGGCATAAACAAACTCTCATTCACTCAATATCAGCATGTCATCATAGTTGATAGAAATGGTTTAGTCTTAAAAAATGAATGAAATTTAAAGAATGTCTATAGGTGTTCGAAGTGGTGAGCGATATAAAGTTTTTCTTTTTTTTTTTCTCTCTCGTACCGAAAGTATGGTACTCTCATGAGTATTGTCCGATAGACTTTTTCTTTTTTTTTTTTTTCTTTCCCCTCTCTCTCTCTCTTTTGGTCTTTTGTTCGCTTTGTCTATTGTCTGGCTATCTTTTCTCTCATCGACTGCTTAATCATCAATAGTTTGATGAATAGCAACACACATAAAGGTTACGTCGTAGGAGTATTCGTGTTGAGGGACGTTCAATGTGTGGATGTATTTATTCATTTTCTTATCGTCACTTCATTTTCTCTCTTCTTTTTTTTGTGTCATACAGCCACTTATAAATAACTTATGCAAACACAAGATATACCTTACCCACTCTACCTTGAACTTCGACAGTCATTGATGAATATAAAACAGGATGAATCAATGGGCATAACTAAATGTATCTCGAAGATATCATACAAAAGAAGAGGGAGAGAAGAAAAAAAAACGAGAAATATATGTTAAACAGTTAAAAGATTAGAATCACTAGAGATGTTCACAATATGTCTATGCATATTCGTTCATTTTTTTTAGTAGCCGATTTGATGCGTCTCGGCACACGAATACACACGAATGAATCGATCCTTCATTATCCGATCATTATAGACTTCACATAGAGACACACGTACATGCAATGAATATATTCTCATTTAATCAATATGAGATGAAGTGTATATGACACGTACTCACGTTATATACATACACACACATATATATATATATAACTATATCAACCAGATACCATAGTATATTTTTGTTATGATCAATGAATAGTTTTGTACATATTTAGATATACATATGTAATTATGTGTACTATTTTCATATGACATAAAAATCCTATCGACACATATAAAAAAAAAAGTAAATTATTCAAATGAATCATTCCTTTGATCCTTTTTTTATATCTTCTATCGAATATGCTACACATACTGGATATCATTTCAAGTTCTGTTTTTTTTTTTTTGTATTTGATGAATGCATATAGAATATAATGAAGAAGTACTAGTTCAAATTTATTATGAATTTCTAGCTAAATAAAAATAAATGAAATATAATTGGGATATTTTATTTGAGTAGATATGAACAGATTTTTATCAATGTCACCTTCGATTTGTCAGATAAATATGTTGTGATGAAAAAATATTAATTGCTATCAGTCGCGATATATTCATAGGAGAGATAAATTGATAAATATTTTTGAAACTTTATATTTTCTCTCAAAAAGAAGATATATATTGAGCATTTGTTTGTTATTAAGGAGTAAAGCTCATATATCTCTAGTGAAAAATAATTTTTAGTTAATTATAAGGAAGAATGTTTTTATTAATAGTTATATGTCCCAATGGTTCTATAATATTTGTGATATATCAATAATGGAGCACGTTCAAGATCTTTTTTTTCAACAAAACTTCCTTTTCAGCTTCGTTATATAACATTGAAATAGAAGTTTTCAAAATAAATGCTGAAGTACTCGATCCACGAGAGGCATATGTCTAGTCG
>CAJNOP010002169.1:0-16543 GCA_905250075.1 Rotaria sp. Silwood1 | reverse complement strand
TCGATCAGGATAGGAGAAAATCTTATTAGAATAATGAATTTTCTTTCTTGATGGTTGTAACAGTTGTTGTCTTCTCAAGGGAAAAAAGTAGTTTTTTCAGATTGATGTTCAACCAACCATGATGAATTCATTTAGTAATAGCTTAACATCAAAGAATGGAGGGTGTGCACTTCAAATCCTCATTTCTTTGCAAGCATACTATAAGCTACTTATGTGCAAAAGATGGCTCTCCTCTCTACTCGCATAATAAAGAAAAGTGATAAAAATATTTAAAAAAGGCTGATTTCGCTAGCATACGCACTCTGCTTACAGAATCAAGTGCTGAATGGAATAATGAAGATTTTATTTGTGCTTCTATGGTAATAATAAGAATCTTCTTTCGAAGCTGTGTAAAAGTCATATACTAGTGGAACACAGTGATTTGATCGTTGTATTCCGGCACGCACTGAGCTTTGATGTACTGATATTATTGTTGGCATTGTTATCTGAAACACATAAGTTATAAGATCCTTTCATTCATATAAGAGAAAGTCCACAAAATTATCATCGCTTCTCAAGAGAAGAACCGAACTACAAAAATTTCAACACTGCGACTTTATTTCTTCCTTCAGTAGGCCTAAAGCCGAAACGTTTATGATTATAATATTATGTTGTGCCAGCTCATATGCGAGTAGTTAAGGATGACACACTCGTGATATGTCAAGATCAGATGGGCTTTTAGTTCACATTTTGAAATTATCATATTGTTCGATTTTCTTAACAACGGTTTGAGGATTTGAGGCGCAGAGCATCTTAAAAGATAAAATAAAAAGGTTCAGCTTTCGAAATTTGACTGGTTTACGTATTGTGAGGAAAAATGTATCGAACTGAGTCTACACCAAAAGTGTTATACCACTTTCTAAGCACTCATATAACACTATATACGTATATATTTTAAAATATTTTGGAAAAAATGGTGCACGAAGCCATTGGCAGCTCAATATCTCAAACTATCCATACAGAAAGTCTTTATGTCATGATTTTTGATTATTCAGATGGTTTCAAATTAAGGTAATAATACTGAATTCGTATTCACTATTAACAACTATGTTCAATAGCCTATATTTCAATTCTACATTAACCATGAACAGCTTTTTGCATTTTTCTAGGCTTTGCTTCTCCCATATCATGCAGTATCGTCGCGGGATCTGTTCTATGATCACAGTAATCATCTCTGTATTGCATGAAATTTATCAAGTTCATATAATATTAAATGCTGGTCATTTAATTCATTTGTTGATTTTATTTCAGCAGATCGACCAAAAGTTGTTTTCATCGTCAAAAACAGAAAACGACGGAAAATAACAAGAAAAATAAATTATACATACCTGCCACACTCTGATGGTAGAAAAGGTAAATATTGAGAGCGTGTTGTGCAACTTGACTGACTGACGAGCTCAAGGTATAAATAGCTGAATAAATCACTATCGAAGCACATACATTCACCAGTACAGTAAAAGGCGCAGGTAAACGTTGATTCAATGTTTTTCTTTTTCGTATGAATATGCCATCATTATTGTTTCCACCTTAGTCATAGTCAGACTTTGTTTGTAATTTGATGTCGAGAAAAAAGCAACGATTGAGAAGTTCCAAAAAATTTTGTGAGAAACCTATTTCAGTTTCATAGACAAAAAGGAAATTCAGGACAGCTTCATACATAGTAAAATATGGAACTCGCGTGTCCTATTTAGCGTCATTATACTACGTAGTACAGACACCTGATGTGACGAAGCTATAGCAAATTTTACTTGTTTCGCACTGATAATTAATCTGAAGATTTTACAAGAGTTTTATGAAGTAAAAGAGACTTGAATAGGAAACAAATATCCTCGATCGATTTATCACGGTGGAAAACATAGAAAACGCCCTGTGTGGAGTGTTCCACAGGATTCCAGATATACTACCTTATTTTGCTGTTATCGTGACGGATGCTGCGTATCCTTTTAATGATATATTTAAAAAAATAAAACATGAAAAGCATGAGTGTAACTCAGTTCGACGCTCTCAGTATTATGCCCGTAACTTTTCAAGAAGTTGATATAAATCACGACCTTTCATGAACTTGTAAATTTTGAATGCATGGATATAATCCAGTCTTGAAAATTGAAAATTCATTGTCTTCATAGAACACTAATGTTTTCTTTCAAAATCATGATGGCAGACTATTTGCTCCAAAAAACTTCCACTCTATTGCATATGAACCGATGCGGTGATAAAGTCTCTTTTGAAAATCAAATATCTGAACCCAGCAGGTGCTTAGGATCTTGAGGCTCTTGAAAAATAGTTGGCCTGATTCTTTTTTGAAATTAGCATTAGAGCGAATGCTCAAATACTTCCAGAAAAAACTAACCGAAACAGATTAGTTATTAAAGAAGGGTAGGCGTTAGTCAGCACACTATCGACTTCATATTTCCCGATTCGAACAAGCCGAGTAGCTGAAACTTTGGAAACCAACACATCCTGCTGACTACTTGCTTCAGTAAAAAATTCAGACTTTTAGACATTCATCTCTGTTCATGAAAGAGCAGACAATACCGGGTTTTTATGAATACCCCATTTTGGAATGTGCCGATGATGCCATTAACCGAGACTATGACTCTCCGTGTTATTGAACCTTGAAGTATCAGCTAGAAACTACAGAGCTGCGTGAGAATGAGCGTCAAATATCTATAGAAAGACTTGCGAGTTCCATTAAACAGGGAGCGTCAACAAAAATAGTCGATTGTCAGCCCATAATATATCCTAATCAGGCCAAAGCCGGATAAGAATTATCATATATGGGGAAGGGACCAATGTGGACAAGAACCTATTTTGACTCCATTCACTTTTTCTCAATATTATCTTAGTCAATCGTATATGAGGTAATAGAGAAGTGATTTGGTGAGTATTTCAATGTTAAATTCCAAGCTATCTTTGCCACTTACAAACAGTATCGCACCGTGAGCAATTTTTTATTGGCATGTGAAAATTGGGCTTTCAAACACTTCAAGACGCTTAAAAATATTTTATGACAGGTTTTTGCCTGTGTCTTTTTTCTATGAAGTTGGTTTCAGAACGCAGAGGTACCTAAGAGTTGGGTTTCTAGAAACCTGTTATTCCTCAAGAGGCAAAACTCATGAGCATGACTCCTTTCATGTTAAAATCAGTTTTTTTGGCATAGGAATAACAGCTTTTTCTTGTTAGAAACCGTTTTCTGATAGACAAGGTGAATTTGAAATTTTTTCCGACTGTAAAACCTGTCTGGGTAGGACCCTTGCTTCATTTTCTACCAAAAGGCTTTTATTTGAAAAACTAGCCTATTATACATGTTTCAATGAAAACTTGTGCGATAATTCCAAATAGGCCGTCATTTTGTCCTGGGATGGTTTCTGAGCGTAGAAAAATAAGGAAAGCTTCAAAAACCTTCATTTTTTTGAAAAGCTATAACTCATTCCAGATATGTTTGCACTATGAATTGAATAATGTTTTGCCAAAGTTTGAACCGGTTTAAAGTGAAGAGAAATTAAAGAGACTCGTTATACTGAATAAAGCTGTATTCCAGCATACTTCTTAATTTTTGTTTTTTTTTCTTTTTTGAATTTCTCCAGAAGGAAAAGCTGTACAATAAAAATGTTTACACCATCCGATAGAGAGCCTTCAAATCAGTACAGTTCACACTTTTCAACTCTTGAAAAATCTCATCGTAGATTTTTCCGCATAATGTCAACGTTGTTGGCCACCATGCATCGCCCAGAAAGTATGCAAAATATGAAACTGAGATAAATGACACAGTTATATAAGGTTAGGCACGATATAGAAATAACCAGCAAACTGGAAACACTTGATAATTCATTCGATAGCTTTGATCCAAGGTAACGCTTTCACTCGAAGGTCAACTTTTTGATACAGGATACCATTAGATAGCGAGACATATAATAAGTTATGTTTGAAAATGTTGACAAATATGCCTTACACTTAGTATCGAAATACTCATGAAATGAGTCTCTTTCAGTTTATATATGATTCAATTGGATAACATGATAAAAATTTCATTGAACCAAAATAGGATATTTTTGTGTCCAACTGAACGTTAGTTTCCGAAAACCAGAGCACTGACGCTGATACCTTTGTTATGAGCATGTATAGTCGCATAGTGGTAATTAGATGCTTGTGGGCAAAAGTTAGTGTCTCAATGTAAATCTGTACGTGTCCTGATATTTCCTTTAGTCTTTTGTGTTATTTCTCATCTAGTTTGCATTTGATCATGAGCATGAGAGAGATACTGCAATTTTCTTCTATGATTTTTTTGTTGTATGATATTTGCTTGTTGAGATCGTTCTTGAATTCTCAAGATTTACGTTTTTCAAAAGTTCCAATGTCACATTGTTCATGTTTAACTGAAATTATTTCATTGTTGTTGTTTTTTCATTTCAGATTCAGTTTATCATTGTTTCGTGCATCTAATTGGTGCATCCATCGTCATCTAGTGCCAAATTATTTCTGATTGTTGAGAAAGACGAAAACTGATCAATTTTATATTATATACATTATCATTTTTCCGGTTTGAAATTATTGGTGCCAAAAATGTCTTCAGGTATTCTTTAGTGTAACACAAGTGAAAATTTTTGAAAGCCATATGTACATATAGAAAGATCCAACATTTCATCTAAAAAAAAGCATTCCAGTGGCAGTTTGAGTAAAGATTTTATGTATTAAAAGTATTATTTGAAAGTAAAAGCATATTGTTTACTATAGAGTTGGATGTCTGGTCTTTCTGTAAAAAGCTATAATTGATGGATGAATAACAATACTCAAAATTTAGGAACAAAAAAAAGATTCGATTTTCTCTAACATTTTGCTTTTAATGAAATTTCGAGTAGAAAAACAGAGTGATTCCCTACTCTTCAGCTTGAGGGTGTGAAAGTACTGATCTAACGGAATTTCTGAAAGGTTTGCCAAAAAGAAGACTGGGAATACATTTAGTTCTATTTTTTAGAACTTCTAATCGTTCATATATATGTATATATTTGAGAGCGAAACAGTTAGCATTGCCTCCTCCCCGTCATTCTCTCTTACACGAAGGATTCTAAAACATATGTGCATTTTAGAGCAAGAACAAGAATCAAACAATAACTCAGAATGTCCCACGGTTGATGTGGAAAAACTTTTTTCTGAAAATGGCGACTCGCCGCAATTGATGTTGTGTGACTTATCTGATCAAGACATGGTTATTGCTGCCAGGAAATTACAAAATAACGAGGTGAGAGGATAATGTTTTAATGTCAAGAATTAAGAAATGGAAAATTTTAGACGTATATATATGGCCTGCTACCTTGTTATCTCTATTCTGATACACATCACTATGCACTGTGTTCTTGTGCTATTTGACAGCAACGATTTGATTCAAATATAGAAGTAAATAGAACCAACACTCATCTTTTGATTAGCATACCTTCAATAGAGTAGATTGGTTTTTGTTAATTTCAACCATCATTCAAAATAATGAACTCTGTTCTGCATTGCCTGGTACTTTGGCTTTCATGTCTTTGAAAATTTCCAAAATAGTATTTTATTTTTTACCAAACGTCAGGGATAGAAAACGCCAAAAATACTGGTTTATTACATTATTAACATACAAAGTACTAGTGATTTAGTATGAATGTGATGTCATTACATGGTTTTGATTTTGTATTCTCGAAAGGAAGCGGACTTAATATCTAACAGACATGATATTTGATTATATATATATGAGAATCAATGAATGATGTTCAGTGGAAATGTACTCGCACGACACTTGGTATTTCGCTATACAATTTTTGTCAACAAATTAAAAATATTTGGGATCCTGATTAGAATTTTTTTAGACTCCTGCCAACATATATTTTCTAACTGATGAGTGCAGGACCCTAAAACTTTTCAATCTTGATTCTAGTCAGAATCTTTAGAGGAGTACCAGAAAAATTCTATCAAGATTTCATCATGTGTTACACGGGATCAAATCTGATTCTGGCACAAGGATCTAGTCAACTACTTTTGCTCGATCAGATGACAATCTTAATAAGAATTCGACAGGAAGATGTATCAGTAACTGTGTCTGTTAGTTAACGTAAAATAAATCCGCATTCGTACATCATGGTCATAAACTTTCAATGAATGATTCTCAGTTCAAAACAGGGATCCCACCTTACCGATATCTGAAAAGCGGAAACAAAAACAAAAAAATGCGGAAAAAAAGCGGAAAACTATAGCATTGTCAGCTTGTAGTATTTCTAACTGTTTTAACCATTTTGTTTCAATCTGTGGCATTTTTTCATTTTACAATTTGCAAAGTTTCCAAACATAGAACATAAAATGAAAAAAATAGAATATCATAGAATGTAACATGAAAAGCATAGAATATCATAGAATATAACATGAAAAAATATAGAATATAACGTGAAAAACAATAGAAAGTTTACTCAACCCATTGTTTTTTGAATGTATACTTATAATTAGAACTAATTACTGTCAGTAATTCTTTTTGAGACAACAAATATTTGTGCATATTCGTACATGACTATGAGTCATTTCGACGAATTTGTAATTCAGCAGCTACTGAATCTGATGTCACTCGATTACGAAAATCATTAAGTAAATGTTTCATTTCCGAACAAACAAACACCTTCCACATAAGTATTGCTGGCGGGAATTGAATACAAAAAAAGAAATTAGTTTTTTCATATTTGATATTGATGTCGTATTGACAGCTAATAACATGGTCCATAGTTGATCTGATAGAATTACTTTTGTTTGTTCTTCCTCAACTTCTTCGTCGACCTCAGTTTGTCTCATCGTCGTCGTTGATGAATTGTGAATTTCTTTTTCTGCAGCATTCGAAAGAAAAAATTGAATCTGATCAACTAATGGTACTTCTTTCTTTTTGGTAGCTTCGAAAGTCAATTTTAATTCAGTAAACTCATTGAATAGATTATCTTCGTTCAAACCTTGGATTTTTGTAACTTCAATACATTTTTGAATCTGGTTCCAAGTAAGATCCTCAATTCCATTACCGAAATGTTCAATTGTTTCTAGAAGAACAGCATTTCGGGAGAAATATTTGTCGACGTACTCTAAAAATTTCATGATGAATTGAATGAAGCTTGTAATTTAGTAGCAGTATCAGATGGCATCTGATTAACAATTGTCGACAGTGAATTCCGAACAATGATATGTGCATTCGCTGTTTTAGTTTGTACTGAAGTGCTGTTATAATTCGATATAAATCGATTGCTGTAATTGATTCTTTTTGTAACTCCAAGTTAGCCTTCTGAATTTCAAAGAGGATATGATGTAAAAATGTTAAGACACATAATGTCTCTTCAGATTCGATATTTGTTTTTAATTCTTCTGGAATTTCTTCGTTTGATTGATCCGTGAAATATTTCTTTACTGGTTTGTAGACAAGTAACAAACGATCGATGGGCAAATACAATGATAACCATCGGAGTCTGATGTGCTAAATCAAAACTTGAAACAAATTATAAAAGAGTATCATTAATTAATTTTACTTCACTTGTTAATCAAGGAAAACTTACATGAAAATCGTGTTCATAAAATTCATAATAACTGTTGAGCTCTTCAATTCTTTTGGCTGAACGAGGAAAATGAATGTATGCTATCATAAGAAAATTTTCAACATCAACTGTTAATAGCTGATGACCCCATTTCACACCGTTATGTAGAACATGAGAAAAACAGTTTCCTTAATAATTCATCTATAAATGAAGAAACAGGCACATTCATTCCTTCACTGAGCTTACTCTTTATGAGATTTTCAATCTCATCATGCAATAACGAGTAGATCCTGTGATTATTGCCCATGTTAACGTTCGCATTGTCTGCTTTAATGGACGTAAGACCTTCTAAATGTAAACCAGCTATTTTAATCGCAGCCTGGAGATTTTCATAAATATTTGCTGCTGATTCATCAGCATCTTCGACCAAATCAATGATACCTATCACGTATAAAAAATTAAAAATTAATATTCGTAAATAACTGAAAAGAAGAATAAAAACCTTTCTTTACCCCGAATTTTGAAAAATACTGTACGCAAATCGGAATCAATGCATCGAAGATGAGAGAATAATGATATACATCCTTCACTTCAAGTAAAACTTTTTGAGTGAAATGCGAAGCTAAGACATTAACTGCAATCGACGAGCACTTTGTTCATCCGCAGTTGATTGATTTTCCGATTTCAGAACAAGATGAGAACATGATTTTGATGCCATTTGTCGCGCACTGTTGAGATGAATAAGAATGTCCATGCTTGACTTCATGATATACAAGAGTACCTTCTGCAGCTGCTGTTTCTTCGCCCTCCTTGTTTGGTTTTACCGTTGATGTTATTAATTGACGATTTACACTGACTGATTTCATATTGTTGATGTGTTTTTTCGATTTTGTATGTTGATCAATATCATTTTTTCCACCATGATGGATAGAAAACTGTTCATTACAGGCAATGCAAACAACTTTAGTTGGATCTGGTTTATACTCTCATAAAAATTATCCGAAATTAGCATCGAGCAACTATTGTGGATTGAAAACACCTTTCTTCGTTTTTTCACTAGCATCTATTGTGGCTTCCATCGTTTTATTTTCAACTGACTGAAGTATTGATGTTGTTGTTATTAAATTTTCTTGATTATTTTCATCATCAATTATTATCTCGGTGTCCATTGATCAGAAAAAATCTTTTAAGTTTTCAAATTTGATATTTTTTCTGTATGAAGAAAGCACGTAAAGGAAGTCAATTGATAGAGTTAACTATCAGTTGAAAGAAGAGTGATGTTTGACAGTGGTAGAGAGAGAAAAGAAAACATGTCGTTTTGTTCTTTTAGTCGAACACCTATGAATCAGGTGTCCGACACAAGAGAACAAGTTATTTTTATATGAAAAAGCAGAAACTTTCCACAAAAAGAGGAAAAAGTGGCAGATCTGGTTCAAAAACAAGATGTAAACTGCTAAGGACACTGATTGAACTTTCTGTCAAAATTGTGCCCAATCGTGGTTACGCAATTCTGTCACGAACTTCTGGTTTTCTGCGAAAAAAAAGCGAACGCTTGATATGTTCAGATTAGATCTAGCAAGATGTAGCTGTGGGTTTTGACATCGGTAACTCTGGAGGTACATATGCATCCACATTCTTCTTCGAGTTATGATGACGATTCAGCACACTTGTCTATAATTTTAAAATTAACATGAAGGGACTTAGTATCTTGAAGTTCTGCGGAGATTTAACATCTCATGTCCATTTTAATTTTATTCACTTTCAAATCTTCAAAATTTATTTTTAACTAGTCAAAAAAAAAGGAAAGCTAAATGCCAAGTGATTTTGGAGAGCACATCTCCGGAGAATAACTGTTATTAGGCTGTAAGTGCTTTGGAAGTAACTGTTGTGGGAATTGAAGTCTCGTTGGAGGACGTGAATCGTGGGAGCAATTCCATATCCGATGTAGGTCAGAAACTTAATGGATAACGTTTCACGCTTTGTAGGAAGTGAATTGACACATGGATTTTTCCTGTGTCATTACTTTACTGAGTAAATCAGAGCTTTTGAGTATCAACATGGAATCACAAGTAACGCAATAATACTTGTCATAATAGTTCACCGTATGAAAACTAATATTTGGTTCGCAAATATTGTTACTGTTGATACTGAGATATGTGAGGAGAGAAGCGCTATCTGCCTCGATCCCATGCATCTTGATACCACAAATAGCAATATCTGGGATAAAATGGACTAATGCTAATAGAACCAAGTATCATGGTAAGCACTACGGTACTACTCGAAGAAAACTGTAACGCAGTAATGTTTTCAGTTTTTCATCAGTTGCTTTATTTAGTAAAATAATGACAGGGACAACAAAATATACTACCACGATTCAAAAGCTATTGCCCATCTCGCGCATTTCATCATTGGTGTCTTCTTTCCTTCATCATAGAACAAGTGTTTCCTATATTTATGTCTCTAATTTCTACAGTAATTTTTCTCACAGACAGTCACCGAACTCACTCTCATTTCAAATAACATCGGCAATAAAGCGGGTAAACATCTTGCTGATGCTCTCCGAAACAACAGGGTGAAACTCTTTCTATCTCCATGCTTCTCATCTCTATCTTCACTTTTTTCGAACAGAAACTCAGCACAATCACCCTGATGAGCAATACATTGGCAGATGAAGCGGCTAAACATCTTGCTGATGCTTTACGAAATAACACGGTGAATCTCTTTCTCGTTTTATACCACTCATATCCATTATCCATCTTAACTTTTTCACACAGACGCTCACCGGACTCGGTCTCTGTGGTAATACAGTGGGAGGCGAAGGGATTCAATATCTGGCTGATGCTTTGCGAAATAACAAGGTGACTCTCTTTTTCTCTTCGTACCTCTCATTTCTATCTTTACTCCATCGCATAGACACTTACCACACTCAGTTTGTTCGGAAGTGGAATGGAAGAAGAAAAAATTCAACATCTGACTGGCGCTTTACGAAATAATACGGTGAGTCTCCTTTTCTCTTCATCTTTCTCATTTCTATCTTCACTTCATCATTCAGACACTTACTACAATCGAGCTCACTGGTGTAGAAATTGGAGAGAAAGTAGCCCAACATCTGGTTGATATTTTACGAAATAACACCGTGAATCCCTTTCTTTCTTCATCATTCGAATTTACACCTTCGTGTTTTTTTTCACAGACACTCACTACAATTAGTCTGTCAGGCAATACAATGGAGACCAAAGGTATTCAGCTTTTGGTTGATCCTTTTCGAAACAACACAGTGGGTCTTTTTCTTTCTTCATCATTTGCATCTGAATGTTCGTTTCTTCCCATAGACACTCACTCAAATCAGATTCGTAAGCAATGAAATCGATGATGAAGGTGTTCAACTTCTGACCAATGCTTTGCGAAATAACATGGTAAGTCTCTTCTTCTCTTCATCTTTCCCATTTCTATGTTCATTTCGTCATACAGACACTTAAAAGGCTCATCTTCGGCGGCATAGAAATTGGAAATAAGTCGGCTGAAGATATAGCTAATATTATACGCAATGACACTGTGAACTTCTTTCTTTCTTCATCTTTTGCATTTCCATCTTCTTTTCCTCTCGCAGGCACTCACCGAACTTGACCTCTGGAAAAATGAAATCGAAACCGAAGAACGAGCCCAAGATCTGGCTAATGCTTTACGCAATAACACAGTTAACCTTTCTCCTTCTTTATCACTGTCATTCTCATCGTCTCTATTTTCACATAGACAATCACAAATCTCCACCTTCGCGCTAATCGAGTCGGAGTCAAAGGGGCTCAACATGTGGCCGATGCTTTACGAAATAATAAGGTGAACCACGTTCTTTATTCATGTCTCTCATTTCCATCTTCACTGTTTCATCTAGACACTCATCGAACTCGATCTCTCATACGATCTACTCGGAGACGAAGCCATCCAAAGTCTGGCTGATATTTTACGGAATAGCAATGTAAACCCTTTTTTCTTTTTCTTTTTCTTTTTTATCTTTGTCATTTCCATGTTCATCTGTTCACACAGACTTTAACCACACTCGACCTCTCCTATAATGAAATCGCAGCCACAGGAACTCAACAGCTAGCTGACGCTATACGAAACAACACTGTAAACATCTTCCTTTGTTCATCTTTCTCATTCGTCTCTTCACATTTTCATACAGACACTGATCGATCTCAACCTCTGTGGAAATGAAATCGGAAGTGAAGGGGCCCAACATCTGGCTGATGCTTTACGGGACAACAAAGTGAATATCTTTCTCTTTTCATCTTTCTCTTTTTCATATACACTTTTTCACATAGACACTCAGCAAACTCAGCCTCTATGGATGCAAAATAGGAAATGCAGGGGCCCAATATCTGGCTGATGCTTTACGAATTAACACAGTGAACCTTCTTCTTTCTTCATCTTTCGCATTTCCGTCTTCTTTTTTTCTCATAGACACTCACTGAACTCTCGCTGAGTAACAATGAAGTCGATGAAGCTACACGGCATGTAGTTGACACTTCGAAAAAAAGTACCAAATTAGTGATTGGTTGGTGATCGATAACAAAAACTGACATTGAATCGGAACGATGAACTCTGCTCAGAATTTCTATTTTAAACTGATTCTCAAAATATCTGATCTATAGCAAACTAGAATATTTGATTGTGTGTTGCATTTTACTCGTTGAGTTGATGTGATGCAGAACGACTTCAACATCAACGAAGTACAGTTTTTGATAAAACGAAAACATGAAAAATAATTTCGAATTCTATCGAACAAGAGTGGGTGTGGGTGGGGTGTGGATATGTGTGTGGGTGCGGATGTGGGTGTCAGTGCAGGTGTGGGTGTCCCTTTGCTTGTCACCCATCGCATACCCACACCCACTCCATGTCCATACCCTCAAAGTTCCTGTTTCACAAGAATTATGTTTGATGCATTGTTCTTCCAAAAGAGATCTTCGTCTGTCTACAGATTCGTTGACTCTGATGATCAGAATTATTAAAATTGGGATATCGTCAGAATTTCGTAATATTTTTTCTTATCAAAAAAGTGCTTCAGTAATAAAGGCAACATGGCTCACAAAAATAATAGAAAATTTCGTAATTCTTTATCATTCTTGCGTAATCTCTATCATATATATTCTGTCATTGTCTTTTCAATTGCTCTATTGTACGTTTAGATTAGAGTATATTTTATTGTTAGTCTTCTTATTGTATTCTCAATTTTTAACACATTTGGTAAGTTTCTTTTTAAACATTGATTTTTCCTATGTTATAATGCTAAAATTCATTTCAAAAATTGACCGAAAAAGTTAGAACTTATATTTCTCAATCAATAGCATCTACAAACTTTTTTGTTTAAATGACTATAAAATCAAGAGTGCAGAATATTATTAGATATGAAATGTTCAAAGTGATCAGTTAAATATTGAACTCTTTCCAATCAGTTTGCGCTAAAATTTTTTAGAAAATTTTCAACATCATCTTGACATTCTAATTACTGTCTGACCTTGTTTTTTAAAGTTATCTATTCTATTTTTAGCAATGCATAATATTTCAATCGTAGAGTATCTCATCGAGTTCTCTTTACCTAATGAATATCGTTTTAAATATGAAGAGGAAAAGATAAGAATTGAAGAATACGATTCAATGAATATTTCTAGAGCAGTTTGATCTACATTGAGAAATCATGAATTCTGTTGCAAAATTTCAACAATCTATCGTGGAAAAAATGTTCAGTTTTGACATTATAACAACAAAATTTGTAAACATCGGTGTTTAATTCTGAAATGGATATTAGTTAATTCATATTTGTATATTTATAGCAGTCAAAATATGGTGTCAGATAGTGAATACGATATTTTGGATTATAATTCAAGTCAAGATTCTTTCGATATCGATTATCAAATTGATCGATTTGAATTTCTTCGATGTTTAAAAACGAAAAAAAGTAAACAAAAATTAAAAAAATCTTCATGCCCAGTCTCATTGAAAACTCTCAAATCTCAACGAACATTGGTTAAAATTAATTGTGTGAACGACAAAATAACACGAAAATCTGAACAAAAATCATTTCGCTATAATCGTTATCCACAAAAGCAAAAGATTTTCGAATGTGATGAACTGTTTCAAGAAAAATCAACAATTCCAACTAATTCAATATCAATAGATTCATCAAAACAATTAATATCTATTCAATCAAAGGTCTCATCAAATTCCACGAAAATACTTGAAGCTGAACATTTAGAAAGTTTTTCAAACTTTCGTGGTCATTTTTATCATATTAATCATCAAAATATAAAATCATCTCTTCAAGATCATGCTAATATCAATATTACTGATATTCGTCTTGCACCAGTATATGAACGTATTCAAAATGATTTCATGAAAAAACTTAATGAAAATAGTTCTTATTTTCCACGTTTAGTTTATTATGGAACAAAATTAGACAATATCGAAAATATTCTTCGTTATGGGTTTTTAATACCAAATCGAACAGTTCCATCTAATAATGAAGCACCTATTATTGTTTCAGAACATAATCGATCTTATAGTACTAGCATCGTTTCAAGTCATTCTGCTGGTTATTCATTATCATATGTTAATGCTACCAATACTCTTTTAGGATGTGCAGCCATACCGAAACGTAACAAAGTTAGAAAAATTGAACATTTGTATGGAAATAGATTAGTTTTATCTCATGTATCACAAATTATACCATTATTTTTAATTGATTTTAAATATATAAATTGTTCAAATATGAATTATCCATGTTTTAAAGAAGAAAAACAATGTAACATGGATAAGAACAATGAAATTAAAAAATCTATTATTATTTCAAGAAAATATTTACGACAAGTATTAAATTATATGAATGATGAAGTACGAAAGAACAATCAATATCAAACGCGGTCATTTGAATTTTTTGATGAAATGCAATTTTTACATTGTGGATAATTATTGTACTCACATTCAATCTACTAACACTGCCATTCGTTGAGAAATTTGTCGTGAAATTTTCAGGTCTTAATATTGTTTTGCTATTAAATTATTCAATTTTTACAAATAGATTAAAAAATAATAAAGGTAATCTGGTTCCAGAACAGATTTTAAATTCAATGAATTTCATTCTTATCTACAATTTCAGCAAAGACTGGGTGTGACTTTTCTCTTCATCCGCACGCAAGCCAGTTGTACAATGGCCGTGAATGAGAAAGAGAGATGGATTTATATTTCTGCAAAACCGAACTTAAAAATACAGTTTAGAGGTATAGTTAGTATGCATACATATATAAATAGTATATTTTTATTGTGTAAAGATTCATATTTATGTGATTATCTATCATCATTTATCGTTACTCTTGTATTTCCAATTTCCAAACTATATTGTATGATGCACAGAAAATGACAAAAAATCGTTGTCAACAAATATAATATCTATACGAAATTGAAGCTACTTATTCAAGCTCGTTAATTTCGAGGTGGATCTAGATCCAAAACAGATTCAAATTAAAGGCAACATTCGATACATTTATAATCTAAGTATGTGTAACGAAATATATATATATATCCGCTAATGACAAGTGGAGAGGCACATATAATCATGGGCGGCGGAGCCATTAGGCTTGGGGAGGCTCAAATACTAAAAAATATTTTAAAGATATAATCGCAAGTTTACGTCCTATCAGCAAGAACTCTTTGAACAAAGGTTGTCTCGTGTTTTTTGAATGGTACACCCAGTCAAATGTTAGATAGTCCATGTGTATCACTATATTTGTAGTGCCTCTATGACTTTCGGATCACAAACATTTATCTCTGTTTCAGTTTTACAAAAAATTTTGAAGTAATAGATGAACATGAATCTTTTGGCAGATAAAATCTTTACTAAATAGCGTCGAAGCATGTCTTTCTAAAAGAACAAGAAAAAAAATGAGTATAATCACTAATATTCACGTAGTTAGTGTGAATATGTTATCAACTAATTTAACTGACCGCATTAAGACTCCCTGTTTAAAACACATAACGAACATACAGAATGTGCCAAAGGTTACTATTGAAAATACATGTAACTCCTGTAGCAATGAAGCTTAACACAAAACTTATTTTATTTGAAAGAAGAGACTAACATATCTGTATTATTAAAGACCCGTTTCAACAACAATGTAACAAAAGTGGAATTTGCGAATACAAAAAATAGAATAAAATGAGGTTTTTCTCTTTGTGGAAAACGATATGAAGCGTTTTTTCGATATCTATTAGAAATTCAATCGTTATTAGGAACTTCAAATCATTCAAATCTATCCTCACGACTTTACAAATACTCATCCTGATATATTCTCGAGAAAAAAGAGCAAGAAAGCCAATATTAATAATAACATGTGTTGTTAAATAGTCCAACACACACTTTTCACGGCCTTAATGGTTTTTGAAGAGGCACGAACGACCTACCGAGGGAAAATGCATCAGTTATTGGTTCTTTTCAAAATGTGCCAGAAAATGGCTGCCAAACAATACTGAAAGATCTAAATGATCTGAAGTGCACAATGACGAACAAAGTTCTAGTAGATATAGAAAGTAACACTGTATTGATTTTGACATAGAAAAAGCCTAATGTTTTTCTTTTTGTAGCTACAAATCCTGCTTTTGCTACGTTGTTGATTAACTTGATCTTTAAGAACAAAGTGTTCCTAGGCTCCCATTTGAAATAAAAACTATTAGATTCAGCTTGAATAATAGTGCATTGAAATGCATTTAATAAGTCACAATGACTTTTGGCACATTTTATTCGCTGATCACTTTTAGTCATATCGATATCCTTCATATGAAGAAAACTTAGTTTACGTGGAATAGAAGAATAGCTGCAATAGTTCATTCAAAAAAAACAAAACGAAATCATTTTCAGTCGTGAGAAGTGCTTTTAGCTCTGCCTTGCTATATTCACATTAGATTAGGTGTAAGATTTTTAT
>CAJNOP010002168.1:2033-19617 GCA_905250075.1 Rotaria sp. Silwood1 | reverse complement strand
CCAACCGTTTTCGACGATGATACGTCTAACTAGAATATCAAAATCGAAAAAAAACTTTTTCCACAAAAGTGGTAGAAACCCCACGGATTTACCCTGTTCTGAAATTTTCGGGCTTGTATATCTATATCCATTGTAAATTTAGATTTCATATGTTTCACAAACATTTTAGTATTTAAATAAAGTGTCAAAGAATAACACAAAAAAACCAAGCCGCGAGAGGCTTTAATATCTACTTCTTATCATTTTCTTTATCAGTTATTTGACCTGTAATGCTATTTAAGCACATTTGTTTATTTGGTTGAAGAACTTCACCGATCAATCAATGTATGGATGACAAAGAGAGTGTATTAAACTACAGCTGTACTTCAAATTAATCTTTTTTTCTAAACTTCGCTACAGGCAGATACAGTTTTTAATATTCGAAGTTTAGATATTTCGCTCGTTCAATAGCAAACTTTAAATTTTATCCGTATCTGAACGTTTTTCCTGATCGACATTGTATAGCCAAAAATACTTATTAGAAATTCGTAAATCATCTTCCAATCATAGATATGAATAAATTGTTTCGATTGATGGTATAGAAGAGATGTATTTCTCTTGAACAAAATCAGATCTTTATTTTTTTTCTGTTTACGGGACAAACGGAATTCGAGACATACAAAAGTTTGTTTCGCAGGTCTCTAAGTTTTCATCATTTCGATTTCAGTCAAATTTTTCTCAAATGTTCTGAAGTTTTAGTTTGCTAATTAATAAACTTTAAAGGAATCAGCAAAACTTTGATGCATATTTGTTACTGAAGTGCTAATTCATGGAGTTTCCTCACTTGTTTTGTTTATGTATTGTGCTGTTCAAATAATATATCATGGAGACTTTCTTTTTGAATTCACATGATCACTAGCAGTAAGTGTAAAATTTGCAATAGATAAGGTTAAGTTTTTGAAATTAGAAATTTTATGAAAAATTTTCGCTTCATTTTCCAATAAGCATAAAAGTAAAGTCTAGATGATAAGGCATTTATACAAGATAAAACAGAAAGCAGACAAGTTAGGTTGACGTCTGAACTAGCAGTTAAGTAACATAACCGAGTAGAAGTTTCTCTTTGTCTCTAAGATATTATTTAACAAAAAGACTTGAATAGATGAATATACAAAAACATGTAAGGAATAAAACTGCTACGTATTTATAGCGCATATATTCTCTTCATGTTTATTAGACAAATCTATATTCAAAACTATTGCAATATTATAAACTACCATCATGGGTTAAAAGAGTTGATGTTATTGATTATTATTAACAACTTTGATGTATAGATTATTTGTTTAAATCGAAGTTAATATGTTCAAAAATGCGAAAGAAATATATGTAAACACTTCAATAGGTTTTCAGTACGTTTCCTAAACACGTCTAACTGTCATTATTGTGGTTATTTACTAATTATAGTAAGAAAAGATCTAATCAATTATGTTGATAAAACAAAAATAGCATCTAGTAAGATACATAAGACATAAAGATAACGAAAGAAAATATATTACAAATATAAAAACAAGTTAAAATGGCAAGGAAGTGAAACGAAGTTACTTGCTCACGTTCTGCAGGTGTCTCTACTGATGACATAATAATCACTCCAATCAGTACTACTTGAAAGAAGAAATATCACCGATAAAGTGATTCTTTCATTGCATTATCAGTTGAAAGGTTAGTCGCATTAATTCGAATATAATAAAGTATTTACTATTTACTTGTCTAAAATGAATATATAAATATAATACGCACATAGTTTTAGGCAGATATGCAAGTTATGTACTTATCTGCTAACAAACGATACAGACCCTTTTCTTTTTTGATGCTTTCTGTGGTAGGATGTCCATCTCAAGACAATAATGTTCTTTTATAACAGTTGACTAAAGCATCGAAAATCGGCCTCCCGCGACCAGAAAATGAAATTCAAAAAATGTGATAAACTTCTTAGCGATTCATATTTCTTGGCTCCGAAAATTATCAATCAAGTTACATTAAATTTACCATTTTTCTTAGAATAGTGCTATTATTATCCCTATCACTGAAGTTTAAGTTACATAAGTAGGAGCAGAAAAATTAAAACTTTGTAGTGATGATTAAGTGACTCGAGAACTATTAAGATTAACCAATTAAATGGTGACGGTTGCTCGCTTTTTATTAAGATAAGCAGCTCAATAACCGGTCAAATTTGAACGTTCAATGTAGTAGAATGTTTTATTCATATTCTACGAATATGTATGCGCCAGAAAAAAGGGATAGACTCTGTATCATTTGCTAGCAAATAAGAATGCAATTTACGTATCTAACTAGGAGTAAATTATACTGTTCCTGGCTTTGGCTAATAGAATAAAATGTATCTCAATATGATTATTGACATCAAATGAATGGCATAGTGAATCGAATTCTTTTCATTGTCTGTGCCATTGACATTCAAGGTTATCTAACTTCTAAACTTCATCGCAAGGATAATTTAATGATTTCGTATCGAAAATGAAGTACATACTTATTAACCTATCATGCCTTTTTTTCGTTCCCGCATCGCTTTTCATCTGTAAAAGTTATAACTTTATGTGAAGTTATGACAAGTGCGTTACGAGATAGTATACAAAATATCTCTACTAATACTAACAATCATGCTGTAAATATAGTTGATTGTTATATATTTCTTCATTATGCAATCTTTTATGTTATTAATTATGTATTTTAAACTTTTTACTATCGATTTGTATTTTGAATCATGCAGTCAATCGTTAGTAACTTTTCGTTGCCATTTTTAATCATCTGTCATGACAAGTTATTAAAAGAATAATACTTAATATTGTTTGTCCCCATAGAATCAAAATTAAATATTAAAATCATACTATTGAATCAGATTAGACAGATCAAACGTCGAAATAAAATTTTCGCATGTAATTCATAGAAATTAAAGAGTACTTGCGATGTCTTTTGTAGCATTTTTCAGGTTTTCTCTAATTTACCAGAGTAATTCTTGTCAGAATGAAAGATTGACTATGCGTAAAATAATGAAGTATTCATACGAATTACTATAAACTCAATATAGTTTTTAATCAACTAAAGTTTTGTCTTTCAACGTGCTTACATTAAGAAAACTATTGTGTTACGCTAACAAAAAGATGAAGAACAATGATTTCTACTAAAAAACAAAACAATACAGTTGTGTCTTTTCATTCGAATATCTTGAGTATAAATATACATGATGATTAATCTGCATAAGAAAGTTGATAACTTAGACAAAATCTTGTCGAACAATCGAATGCCAGATCCAGCAAGATGTTATAAGCTCCTATGTATACCAAATTTCTCATAGAAACTTACCAGAAGATCGATGAGGATTATATTCTCAGTATTGTTAGAAGATTTCGGCAGACTCTTTGTTTTGAATATTCCAAAAAGCTTGTAGTAGAATCATAAAATAGGAGCTATTAGAACATCAGCGGGATCATATATAAGATAAGATTAATTCTATCATCGATAAGCTGTATCAAATCAGATAACATGAGCCTTCGATTATCGCTTATTTCACTTGACTTATTCTAGTAGTATATATTTATCTTGTTGAATAAAAATATAAGCTTGTATAGAGCAAATTTAAGTTTTGAAGAATAAGTTTGTATTAAGGTAAATAAAAAAAATGTAACTATATAGCGAAACTTATTGATAAAGCGGCCTGCAGAAGAAATCATACTGTTCAAAGGCTAAATGGTAGTTCATTTATGTACAACTGAATGATTGAGTATGAGGATCAGTGAGTAACGACGCAAAGTTGAATATAGAGGTATAGCAACATAGATGTAAGTTCTAAGAACAGAAATTTATCAGATAATTGTTAATATATATATTTAAGATATAGACTGAAGAAAATCAGTTACATAAGTTAAGGGATATGAACTTAGCTATGTCGGCTAATGCAAATTTTTGTAACGAATTTTCGTATAATCTTGTACATTCATATAATATGTGACTCTACGATCATACGAATTCATAGAAAAATCGTCAACTCTGCGATTTTACATCAGAATTTACATTAAAGTACGTATAAGACTGAACAATATGGTCTTATATGAACATAGAAGATCGTTCTATTGACTTTCATTGTATTTTCGCACGCTTATACAATAATTCACACAACTTAAGTCTCTATTCTTTGCCAGAGACTAAAGGATCTAGTTTCGTAAAAGCTTATAACATAATGAATATACACATAGAATCAATATTTGAATCGGATGTTGCATACATCGACGTACCCAAATCATTATGCCTTTACTTACTTATGTAATTAGATCACTTGAGCTCAAACCTTAGATCTATATATTATAGACTACATGATAATAGTTATAACCTTCATGCTGTACCTTATATCTGCTACTACATCTTTCTATTTGTATCTTCACGACCTTGTGCTGATACCCAAACTATTAGACCAATATTTTTGGACCTATGTCTATATTTTTCTTGCTTTATCCTTATTAGCATACACTTATACTCTTATATCCGTAATCTTGAATTCGTATTATTATAGCCATTTACTGATATTTGTAAAGTAGTCTATTTTGTGCTTCCACTGTTGCCATTTTAGTCATAAACTTATCCTTGCGTCTTTACTCACTCATGTTCGTATTCAATTATATAGTTTTATCAGATGTCACATTTTAAATACTATATTGCTCTTTCGAGATATGATCTTTTTTTTCTTTCTCTCTATTTCTATGTATCATTTATTGATTTTTTATATTTTTGCGTCAAACGATATACATTTATTCTGCAAAGCTTTCTTCTAGTTGGAGGGTTATATATTTGCGTGTAAGGAAATATATTTTTACTGTTATAATATGGACAACTGAAGTCAGGTTTAGAAGTTCCGGTAATTTCGAGTAAATCGAACCAAATCGATAGATATGTGTTTTCAGAAAGATTTTTATAGATGATTTTGGAGAGTGGTGGAAGATTTGTATTTTCTAATCTCACATTTTCTATCTTTTTATTGTTGCAAGATGTTCATTCAACTCTTGCAGTAATACTGAAAGAATAATCTTAATTAATCTGGTGGTAACATCTTATAAAGTCTTGTTGGATCTGACATCTGAATTTTTGACCTGAAAAATCGATACTCTCTATCTAAATCTACTTCATTAGATGTGGCCGGATCTAGACAGTATGATCAAAATAAAAACTGAAATATTTAATATTACTCATACGAAAAAGTTGCTCATTCGTGTTAGCACATAAACGATTCATGAATTATAGGCAGTTTATGCGTAAGACCACTCAAAGTTTTTTAGACTTGAAAAACAATTGATTTCACTACATGAGACGAAGAATCATTCTTGTTAGACCATAAATAATAACTGACTTTCGTATTGAACCGTAATATTCGTTAAAAATGACAGCACTGCGAGATATTTCTAATATATTGGCGTGCAGAACATTCTTTCAGACATATTGAAAATTGTTTATATCGATATAGTTTAGTGTGATTCATGTCATGTGTGTGAAATGTTTTGATGTATCAATTATTTTAATATTTTTGTTATGCATTCTATCTTTTAGTGACTGATTAAAAAATTCTAAGTCTAATTTACAGATATTATGACATTATCCCACCATGAAATTAATTTTTTTATGAACGAGCCTTTCTTAGTACATTAGCAGATGTATAAAAGACGATTTTGAATCCTTCTGCATCACTTCGAAGCTTATTCAACAACGTGTGAGTGTTGGTGGATTGTTATGAAATGCACACCTACTTCTTATGTAGAATGAAGCGATAATAGTCGCGCAGAATAAATACAAGTATCATGCTAGTGAGTCATGCCTTCGAGATATCAATGAATATGTTTTGATGGGGATGAATGCTTTTGAACCATATGAAAACATGTATTAATAAGAACCAAAAGCTTCAGACTATTGACAGTTTTCTTCACTTGCTAGCGAAAACTTCTGGGTCATGGAGAAATATGTCTGAATAAGAATAAAAATGTTCAGAAAAATGATTAGTATGTCAGGTTAGCAATGAATAGCTTCTAGATTTTGACTAATATCTTCGGGTGACGAGAAAACTTTCTGGTGACTTGAAAATGTGTTTGGTGGGGACCATAAACGTTTTCGAGATCGATCCATGTATTCTATTAGCGTTCTAGCGCTTCAAGCTAGTGAGCAATACTTTTGAGTAACCGTATAGACTTTCCGAGCACTGAGGAATCTGTGAGATAGAAGCCAAAAGTTTCTATGTAGCTCATTAATTTGCTGGCTTTATCGGAAAAAGCATCAGTCTAACTATCCATTTCGCACGGCTAAACAAAATAGCCTCTGATCACTAATACATGTACCAGAAATGCGAAAAGCTTTATGTAGCTTATCCGTGTGAGGATAGCGAGAAAATACTGCATGCATCGAACTGTGTTTTAGTTAAACGAAGAAAAAACTTAAACCGCTCATAGACGTGTCAAATTGATCGGAAAATTCTTCTGACCGTCAGTGCATCTGTTAGAACATCAAACATATTTCTGAGACTAAAGCGAGTCTCATTGTTGAAGAGATAAGCTTCGGTGGTACAGAAATATTCAAGCGTGCGAACATAAATATAACAATTTGACAAGAAATACTGCTTTATTAGCACATTGTTATTATTGATGATTTATCAATGTTTGCACCGTTGTATCATTTCTTAATGTTCAAATGGATGTATCTATCCATTATCTATACTTCATACCACATACATCATAAATGTTCACTTCGCTCTCTTATTTATTCATATGTATAAGGGCTCGTGAGAAGGAGCGCATAATTTATATAATTGTGTAAATCAAATAATATAATACATAGAACAAGAGAAGCTCCTCACGAGGTTTTCCTCCTTAATATAAGGTAACAAATAAATCAAAATAATAATATTGTGAGTATTATTTTACATGTTCGAGTTTTTCAATTAAATGATATATTTAAAGAAAATGCAACAATTCTATGCCTCAAAGTTTCTTAGAAAATGTCCTGATGAATTTTTTGGTTTTGCAATATTGTGCCTCTTCTGTAACACCATCATATTTATTAGACTGTATTCTCTACTGATCTGTTCTAAACTATACAATTATAATGCTTTCATATCCATTTAATTTTTCACAGTTGATCGATGAATAAATTTTTTTGGATTGTTTTGGATAAAAAACAGATGAGTAAGTTCAATCTACGTGACAAAGCTACAAGATTGAAGTGAAACTAGAACAATTACTAAGTGATCATAAGAATGTCTCAAGAAACCTTGAAGTATAGAATTATCAATTGTTCTTTCAACAGATTGCTTAATTTCAAATATCGAACATCTAGCAACGTAGGAAGAACGTACAAGAAATAACTTACGAAGTGAATAGGTTTTAATGAAAGAAAAAGTACGGAAACATGAGAAGAAATCATTAGAAGATAAGAAGAACTGAGAAAAATTCACTTGTTAAAAATCGAGACGAAAACGAAAAACTAGAAGTGTTAAGCTGTTTAAAATTTATGGACTCATCAAAATTGATTTTTCAGGTCTCAGCTATGGGTTCTTGACGACGATATTGGAGATTCAAAAATATCCAAAGCTAAATTACTCTATGTGTTGAATAATTTTAGATCTATTGAAAGTTCGTACATAGGGTGTATGATTTTTTTGTTTCTCTTCTACTAACTCCACCAGTATATCTTATAATTTTTGAGCCTATTTCAACGAAACTTCGAAAATGATAATCAACAAAAAGTAGTCGTTTATTAACATCATCCTATATTGTTCTCTTGTTAGGAAGGTCATTAAAGTTTATAAATAGTACCCTAGAGAAAGTACTGAGTTCAGGGTACCCATGTACTGAGAGAGCTCTAGCAGGGTACCCAATATGGGTACTTTGAAAATTCTCAGTAATTTTACTGATGTATGTACTGTTTGGGGTACCCGTAAAAGTACATTCACTGAATAAGTACCTGCATGGATACACAAGTCTGTAACTTTACTGAGGAAATCTCGACAGGGTATCCTAAATTTTTCGCGTTCTGTGTGGCGACTATTCATTCACCGTTTTCTTTTTTACGTACGGCTCTATATAAACAACTCGATAAATCATAAGAAAATAATCAATTTTCATACTAGTTTTTTCTAAATTATTTCTTGACTATTTCTTAGTCGAGGAAATGCCGAGCTTGGTCGTAAATTAAGATCGGACTACCCTGAAGTGGTCTACGACCAACTCAAGTTGAGTCGGATCCCGACATTGTTCCTGCTAAGTTTTTGGAATTGAAAAAATTAAATTGAATAAAGTTTAAAAAAATCTAGTAAATTATCTCAAGAAAAAGAAAAAATTTTAAAAAGTCAAAGATCAGGTTCGATCCTGAACATACTGAAAATTTGGTAACAGGGTACTTAGAAACACTATACAAAGGTACCCAATTCAGTACTTGATCAGTACCTTTAGGTACCCAATTACTGTGCATTTTCCAGCAGAGTACTTGCCAAAGTACCACTTAGGTACCTGTAAGTACCCGCAAGTACTTTGGTACCCAAAAGTTCCTGTGACATACTGGTATCAGGGTACTTTTTTGGGTACCCTTAACTCAGTATATTCTCTAGGGTAATAGGTTTTCTCTTCCTTGTCTTAATTTTATTATATAGTAACGTTTCGACGTCGAATAACGTCTTATTCAGACAATAGTTAAAGTACAAATATTATGTTTATCTAGTTTTTTCCATATGTAAATCATATGATCTTTGTCATACCGACGAAGGAACGAGAAAGAGAATACGAAAAGAAAAGAAAAGATAGTGGATCGGAAGACGGAGATACTGGAAAGAACGAAGATTTGTCATTCCTCATCTATATCCGATCCACTATCTCCGTCTCCCGGTCCATTAGTATGGCTAATGATATTCATTTGTTGTTTTCGTTTGATTTTCTCCTTGATTATAGTTTTTGATGTATGTATAATTGGATACCAAATTTCGTTTAGGTGTTCATGTCTATTGATTGGGTGTGGGTGGGTGTGGGTGTGGATGGGTGGGTGTGGGTGTGGGTGTGGGTGTGGGTGGGTGTGGGTGTGGGGTGTGGGTGTGAATGGCTGTGCATGAATAGAGAATCCACACCCCACACCCGCACCCAAAACTTTTGAAGAGCTACAGTTTTGTTGTTTCTAGATATCTAAATGGCCATGGCTAGTCTACCTTCTAGTGATTCTCTTGCCAATGCCTATGATGAAAATCTTGAAATATTCAGTGTTATCTGGCTTGACAAAAATGTTCACTCTGAAGAGAATCAAGATAAACAACAAAAACTGCGTTCTATCATCAATCATCTCAAAACATTTCAAGATGGAGAAGAATGTAAACAATACATAGAACGAAGACCAATACACAATCGAGTAATCCTCATTGCTAGCGGTCAGTTGGGTCGACAAGTGGTACATTCCATTCATAAACTTCGACAAGTCTCAGCAATCTATATTAATTCTACAGACAAGGAGAACGATGAACAATGGGCAAAGGAGTTCTTCAAGGTAGGAGTGTTCGTAAAATTTTCAGTATTGGTGTACTGGCGGTTTAGGTGAGGGTGATTGCCAGTGAATCGAACGAACTGGTTTCTCAAATTAAAACAGATCATAAGTGTCAGATGAAGATGCAAGAACCGTTATCAATCAACATGTTCACTACAAGTGGCGATGCAGGGAAGTCTACAATAGGAATTAATGGCCAATTTGCTTTTTCCCAATTACTTATCGATTGTCTGCTTCGATTGAAATCAAATGAGATGGACAGGAAGGAACTCATTTCTTGTTTTGAGAAAAAATACAAAGGCAACCATGTCCAACTCGCCAATCTGCACGAATTTCAAAAGGATTACACACCAGACAAGGTTTTGTGGTGGTACACTCGTGATTCGTTCTTCTACAAGACTCTGAATGCGGCTCTCCGCAAGCAAGATATTCATATGATTTTCTTGTATCGTTCATTCATTGTCGACATATATCGTCAATTGAAGCAGTATCAATCTAAGGACTCTATTCGAGTTTATCGCAGCCAGTTAATGTCAACCGATGAACTAAATTATATTAAACAAAATATTCACCAATTTGTGTCCATAAATTCATTTCTTTCCACCAGTAAGCGACATGAAATAGCTGATTTCTATATCGGTGGCAGAACTCAGCGAAGCGATTTAAAACGAGTTCTGTTCGACATTGATGCTGATCCGAAAGTGGTCTCGACGAAACCATTTTCTGACATCAGCACTTTTAGTCATTTTCCTGAAGAATCCGAGGTACTCTTTATGCTAGGCTCCATTTTCCGTCTCAACTCTATTCAGTATGGAGACGATCAAGTGTGGACAATAAGAATGTCATTGTGTGGAGATGATGATCATAATTTGAAGAACGTTCTTGCAGACATGAAGAAGCAAAACGGCACTGGAGCGACGAATCTACGGACACTAGGGAAATTGCTATGGACGATGGGCAAACCTGATCTGGCTGAAAAGTATTATACTCGTTTGCTCAAAGAACTTTCGCCGAATGATCCATCCCTTCGCAGTTTGTATGACGACCTTGATTTACTCGCTTCGCAGCAACGTGACTACGACAAGAGTGTGCAATGGCGCCAAAAATCACTTGAGATCAGAGAGCTAACTGCAGAATTTGATAATATCAAGACAGGTGAGACAATCACAGCTATTTGTAGATTTGAAGCACTATGATCAATCACTATTAACAGTGTGAATGAGGTGCTATACTTGTGTTCTGACACACATACGCTCTCCTTGCATATTCATCACAACTTTCCAAGACCACACAGTTTTTAACTAAAGCAGTTACTTTTGTTATCATCTATTCGGTTTTCGAAGAAATATCAGCTTTTTTCTATGAGATCGAAAACTAAACTATGCTACAGAGCCGATATCTGCCAAAGAATTTGTTCATGCGCACAATGAATTTTCCAATGAACTCTGGTAACTTTGATTCTTATTTAAAAAAAAATTTCAATGATGTATGTAAAGGAAATGATATTCGCTACTGGTATTTATATAGGTAGATGTGAAGAGTGCATAAGCGCCTGAATGTGTTTCTCTTTGATGCACATATTTATATCTTCAAACAATCGTAAATTCTTTCCCCTTGAGACAATTATTCGTGAACACTTCGGGGACGTACTAACGACGGAAAATCCAAATAAAAATAAATATGCGAACCTTCCAACTGCACTTCGAGCATTCTACAATATTAGTGTTTTGGTTAAATCTGAAAAACATTCGCTCTGTCTGGAAAATGATCTATTAACGAGGGGTCCACGAAAAATAAAATTTATCATGTTTCATTATTGTGCTGTCAAACCTGTCAGAGCTTTCTGCCCTTTTAGTCGCTCTTAGTTTCTTTAGTTCCCCTATAAAGGTACTAAGGGGACTAAAGGTTCTGAGTACACTCAAAAATCCTAACATATCCGCCAGGTATGTAAGAACAAAAATAAGAAAGGATAAAGTTCTGTTTTCGTGGACTTATACCTAATATATGTTTTTGAACTCTAGATCAGGTACAAGATTTGTTACAAATATCCGATCGTGATCTGAAGCTGGATGAGGAAATCGGTCGTGGGGCATTTGGAACAGTTCATCGAGGTCAATGGTTGAGTCGACACCAAATAGTAGCTATTAAAAGGTTACATCTGGCCCAGTTAGACAAGCAAGCTGAAAAAGAATTTTTCAATGAGCTTTTGATAATGCATAGTGTCCGTTATCCTCATATTGTCACTTTGATTGGTGTATGTATGGAAACTGGAAAGTATGCAATGGTGATGGAATACATATCATTAGGATCTTTATACAAAATTCTTCACAAGGACAAACTACCATTAGATTGGTCTGACCGACTATTTATTGCTTTGCAAACAGCCAAAGGCATCAACTATCTGCATAAATTACAACCACCCATTTTACATCGTGACATCAAATCGTTGAATTTTTTGTTAGAGAAATCTCATGAAGGTTATTTTGTGAAAGTATGTGATTTCGGTTTAGCTCAAACACGAAACGAAACAACACAGAAAACACAATTGACTCATGTATTGGTTTGTACATTTCAATGGTCTGCTCCTGAAGTTCTGCTTCTAAAAGCGTATACCGAGAAGAGCGATATTTACAGCTTAGGAATGGTTTATTGGGAACTAGCTACAAATGAAATACCTTATGAAGGGCACCGAAATGACGTCATTTCAGACTTTGTACGACGCGGCAATCGCTTAAAGATACCGAATACCACGCCACAGAACTTTTCTACCTTGATCATGGAGTGTTGGACTCAGAATCCCAAGGATCGGCCGAATAGCTCTCAGCTGATCGAACTCATTGAAAAATGTAGTAAAAAGCAAAGTAATTTGATTTTTGTTGCTCTATTTTGAAGAAGTGGAATCCATTGGTGCTAAGCGTATATCCAGAGGGGAACTAGCTAGATTGCCTCTGTCACATTTAATTATAGTGGATGAGCCAAAATTACTTAAATGAAAACAATGAACCAGATAGAGCGATAGAAGCGCATCCTTACTACCCCAATAAGACCATTCACGAAGATATCTACTTCATCTTTCATTCTTCTTTCGTTATCTAGAATTTTATTGAGCTTGTATCTTCCATTGAAGAAATAGATATATGCCATGATATAACTTGATGACGAGTCTATGGAACATTAGAGCTAGAATTCTTAAATGAGAAAAACGACTATGGTCCCAGCCTTTTATCAATGATCTAGAACATCATGATGCCTTCTAACTTACTTCATTAAAAAAGCATCCGAATATAACAACGAAGGAGTGAGTATGATGTTTTTCTTGACCCTTATCCACACCCTAACTAGGCAAATTTATTTTTTCAGAGTAAATAAACGCATCGAAATCGAAATCAGATTATCATCATATTTATCAATAGCCAATATAGTTTTCGCAATGTATCGTTGAATAGAGTGCAATCGCAATACAATACATAGGTTACATGTACATTTTCAAAATGTCATCTCATTCATAACGACCATTTATTTTTCAAAAAACAATTTATATTGGAGAAGAGGACAGTGAAACATTTGAAATAGTTCTGATTTTAAAAATAGTTTTTCATTGTTAAAAAAATAATTCGTAATTGAAGTTTTATTTATGAGTTGATTCGTAACTCCTATGTGAGACTAGGCACATCGCCTTAATTTACATGTTTAGCTCACTTCCTACAAAGGGACAGCAATGCATAAGAGTCATTTCTCTTGTTACAAAAAGTAAATTAAAACTTATTGGATTTTCAGATCGCTTCTGACAGAAACTATTATAAAAACTCAATTTCCGTATTCGCGGTTCGATGCTTTGATTTCAACAGATATAAGTCAATCGAATTCAACGAGTAGCTGAGATCATCAGACTAAGACACTTATACATGCCTTGTTACGACCGGCAAGTTTCTTATTAATAAATATTTCTTGCTTATGTAATTATTTTGATGTACGAGGCAAGGCAAGTGGAGTAAAAAAGGATATTATAAGCAACAATTAAACTAATCATGTTTTTTCTTGGCTTTCTTCATCTAAACAAAACAGAATATTAACAATTCAAATATATTCTTTAGAAAAGAAAACATTTCCGTAACGACCAGTTAAATTCAAGTTAATGTAAGAAGAATATTTTTCTCTTATGAATATTAATAACGTAAAATTGAATAATAAGCGAAAAATCATGGATTTATTTATATTCTTAGATTCAAGCAGATGAATATTTCGGAGTAGTCTCCTTTGAGAGATCTTCTATTATGATGAGACTTTTTGATATGAAGAATCTTTTATTATAGGCGCAGGATTTTGATGACAATCATTTGAAAGAGGATAAATAAGTTGAATAAAAAGTTGCCAAGTTAACTTATCTTTAGTAGAATTAAAAAAAATTTCTTTTTCTGTGCGATTAAATCTAAATTTTGACAAACCGTAACTGAGTCGATCTCTGAGCGATGTGTGGCTGAAAGTGTATAAAAATCAGTCGATTTAGCGCTGTTAGCCATTTTTTTATGTATATGTCGTAGTAGAAATTAAAATTCAGTAGAATTTAAAATTCTACTAGTAGAAATTAAAATTTCAATTTCTACTAGGAGAAATTGAAATAACCGGCGATTTTAAGTTGCACTAGTGGAAATTAAAATTTTAATTTCTACTATAGGAGAATTTTAAATTCTACTAGAAACTTACACTATAGAATTATGTGAATATCTCCTAGAATAGAAATAAAATTAAACCTTGCGATCACTGGATTATTCGATTTAATGGCATAAACAACTTGTAATTCCCCAATAGTAACTAATTTAAAGTGTTTATGGAGCTAGAATTTAAATAGCTTCACCCCAACCACCTTTTATTACCGTATATGATGTCATTATAAGCAGCTTGTGTGATAACAAACTTTGAACGAAATCTTTCGCCTAAAGATTCTATATGTTTATCAAATTTCGAATAAAATGGTTCCATTTCATGTAATATTCAAGTCTTTTTTATTTTGATACTGACGCGAGAACTTCAAATTAAATATCAAAATCTTTTTTCTTTGCGTTCTACATATTGTATCATTCGAATGAGGGTTAATTTTATTTTCTATTCTAGGAGATATTCACATAATTCTATAGTGTAAGTTTCTAGTAGAATTTAAAATTCTCCTATAGTAGAAATTAAAATTTTAATTTCCACTAGTGCAACTTAAAATCGCCGGTTATTTCAATTTCTACTAGGAGAAATTGAAATTTTAATTTCTCCTAGTAGAATTTTAAATTCTACTGAATTTTAATTTCTACTACGACATATACATTAGTTGTCTTGACTTACCTTAATTATCTATTATATCTAAAATAGTTTTTGGATCAGGTCTCTATTGAGTGTTGCAGAAAATTTCAAGCGTAATTTTTTCAAAAACAGGCTTTTCAACGAAATAACGAATAGAAAAATCATGTTGAAAGTACTAGCAATATCATTTCTTTGAAGTCTACCTGTTAATGTTTTGCTGTTCATGTAGTCAGTAATTGGATAGAGTTTTTCCTGAGAGAAATCATCTTAACAGTACACGAGGGCAGTTACCGACTCATAACCCTTCAATAAGAAGTCGAAATTTCTGTTAGTTTGATGTTTTTCGCGAAAGCTCGTCTATATTTTACAAAAACATCAGCTTCTTAAACAACTTTATTAAAGATTTCAGGAATCAAAGAATCTATATCTATATGTGGTTTCTACATGTTTTGAAAATTTGATTTTTTTTCAAAATAAGTTTTCTTTGACGAAAAATTTAAATAGATTAAATTTCCGTTTCCTGTTACTCTGCAATGGTAACGTCTCTTTCGTAATAATTTCCAGTGAACCAGATATAAATACGACTTTTGATTGTGAAAAACATTTTCTTTTTACTCAGCTAAATTTCCTTTTATTTTTTGTTGAAATAATTTAATTACGATACAAGAATAACACAAAGTGAGAAATCAAGGATAATATTGATTATTCCGAACATTTCAAGGGAGAAAAACATTAGTAGTTCTTTAGCAGGACGATAATCCTATGTTTTTGTCTGTAAATACCTTCCTTACAATGTTAAGTTCATAAAAAGCAGAAAGTCGATTGGATTGTATTTTTCACCTATTTATATGTTGTTTTAAAACGTCAAATTATGAATCAGAACTAGCATATGATAAATGTCCGTTTAAGTTGTAAAATTTCTTTTGTTTCTCTTATTCTTATTTCGCAATGCATCTAGAATTAATCGATTTACATTAAGCAGTGAAAATTAAATAGAAAAAAAAACGTGATTTTATTGACATTAAAAATAGTTAAAGTTAAAAGTCTGATTGATGCAGATAGTTTTCGCATACATAATCTATTGCATCCATTTAGCTTCAAGTGAATCTTGATTAGAAAGATGGCTTGCATACTTTAATTCAGTACAATAAATGATGAATTACTACGTACTTCAATAAGAATTGTTAGACTTTCGGTGTTAGCTAAATCTCTTTTTTGAGAATCTAATAGAGTCCCTGGGGTAATTCGAATCAAAAATTAGAAAATTCATTTTGTTTTCGCTCATTCTCAGGCATTTTTCATCCTCCATCGATCATTTTTGGATCATAACTAGTTCGAAGTGTCCTCTATCTACTGGTGACAGAATTTTCGAAATATAATATACTGAAAAAAAGTATTGATACAAATAGTGAAAGAGGTGTCGAGTTGATCCGAATTAACCCAAGTGGACTAATTAGGATCAGTAAGCCAGACGACGTGGGGTAATTCGAATCATTGCAGCAAAAATGACGGTACTTGATTTCCCTATCTCTTCGTTTATTTTTTTGTCCGTTCTTGAAAAGCAAAAAAATATATCATTCGATAGCCTGAAATGTCTTGTATGGGACCTGAGAATATCTTAATGAGCGAGTTTATTGTTGTTGTGTAATATGCACAACATTGGTCTCTCTGTTTGCCACCTTTCATCAAATGAAAGGTTTTCTGGAGTAATTCGGATCACCCAGAAATTTTCGGCTAAGGACCATTTATCGAATTTCTAGAACTAGTGCATCTGATAGAGATTTTTTTTCTCTTCATTTTGTACTATTTTTAATTGAAAAAATATTAAAATTTGATGTTTTTAGCTAAGAAATATGTTACTCACTGAAATCACTGGAAAAAAGTTTGTTTTATGACACTCTTTCAGTCTTTCCCAAGTTGTTTCAAAACCATGATAGGCTCCACAAAAAGAAAACTTTGATGCATCTGATTCAGAACTGTTTTGGCTACAAAATAGTATAAAAATATCTATGAAAACATATTAACCACATGACGAGACTCAAGGCATACTGGCTTTTAGACACAGTTTTAGATTTCTTTTGAATGTGAATATGGGTGTGGGTGTGAATGAACAGAACGCAAATACACATACCCACATCCATATCCACATCCACGCTTTAATTTAGATTGCTTCAGTCGTTTCTGTACAATACGGTTTATTTTCGTCGAAAGATCGTTGAGCAGATATCCACGTTTCTCTTTAGAGAATTTTAGCGTATGAGAGAGTATTTCGACAGAAAATACCATTGAATCATTATCACTATGACCACTCTTTAACTGGAACAGATCGTAGATTGATTTTTGTACATCATTTGATTAGATCTCATCGAAAGAAAATGTATTGAAAAAAAAACACTCCTTGAATCTTTAAGTATATAGAAGTATTTACATTTTTGGCAATAGGCAATTGCCCAATTGCCACTCTGCTGGCTACGCCACTGACTACATCATTGAACTATATAGTCAAATTTATTATATCATATAAAAAACAAGCAGCCAAAAGTTCACTCTTAAATCCTATGAAGCTCACTTGCAATACTTGGTTAAATAATAATAAATCAATCATTTAGAAAAGTTTCTTTGACATAACTTATTACTCTTTTACGAAGAAAAAAATTTTAATTGACTTAAATAGTAGCAAAACATTCAGTAGCACTACCGAATAAAATCCTTTTTTTCCGAAAATTGACAAATTTGAAGTTTTGATATT
>CAJNOP010002167.1:0-19624 GCA_905250075.1 Rotaria sp. Silwood1 | reverse complement strand
AGAGATATCTAGGCAATTTGCTTTCTGGATGCAGTTTTTGTGCATTTTGAGACCTTTTTCAGACGATGTTTTGTTAGAAAGCTACGATTTGGTTCGAAACTAATATCAGATTCGGAATCAGCGTTAAAAACTGAGTCGATTTATATATGTTGTGAATAATTCTAAGAAAAATTTTTTTTTTTTTAAATCCCTGTACCCCCCCTCAGGGATGGTCTGGTCAATAATGACAATTTTTTCGATAACTCAGCCATTTCTTGACGGATCCTTCTCATCTTCGAACTCGACCGAGACATTGATGAGACTCAACTGTGTAGAAAATTTCATCACGATCTGACTCTCCTTTCGAAAGTTATCGTGTAAACGGCCGGACGGACGGACACACTGACCGATTCTATAGTGTACTCATTTTTTGAGTACACAAAAAAGATATTGTTATTAATAACAATAACAATACATTCACACCTCTAATACAGGAATCTCAACCCGAACCCGAACCCGAACTCCGAACCCGAACCCTTACACCGAACCCTAAGACCGAACCCGAACCCGAACCCGAACCCCGAACCCGAACCCTGACACCGAACCCTAAGACCGAACCCGAACCCGAACCCGAACCCCGAACCGTTCGGTCCGAACTCCGAACTCGAGTTCGGGTTCGGTGCATGCCTATGAATATGTATTTTATTATTTCTATCGAGATACCTTTTGAACAGATTTTGAAGCAAGAAATAGATGGACAACTAGCATCATTGACAACTTCTAATGTATCGAAATTTTCAAATGAAAGAGCTCGCCTCTTGATTATATCACAAGTAAAATCTTTATCTTTATTGAAACATTGGTCAATTATATCTGATGTTCGTTTATTAAAATAGCTTTTCTTTGATGCTTTTTTTTTGAAAATTGATTAAATAAAGTTTATCTGTTGGTAATCAGATGTAGATTGAGATACTATTTGATAGAATTTTGCAGCAAGAAGACAATCAACTAGTAGATATTCTATAGGATAAGAAAAATTTTCTGATCGAAATTTAATTGAAGAAAGATATTTTGTCAAATGAAATTGATGAAGAGAAATAACCCGAAGAAATAATCTCTATTATTCCATTTCCTTCCAACTGAAAATTATTTTCTGATCAACAAATTATTTCTCTATCTAAAGAAAAACATTTTATTTTGAAATGATTTATTTACTAAAGAATATTTTTCTTGAAAATAATTTCGATGAAAATCATTACGAAAATTAACTCATTCTTCATTCTTTGGTTGAAAATGAGATAAATTCATAGTGCATGTCCATGATTAGTATAGAAGAATTCATCCGTATTGAATTTCTGTATAAAAGAGTTTGTATAAACGACAGCCTAGAATCAATTGTTATAACAAATAACTTTGACGAATTTCAAACTTCCACGTCATTATGATTTGCCTAGTTGTTTTATTAACAAAATTTGAGTTCCATTTTTTTGTATCATTCAAAACTTAACAATCAAATGTCTTCAAATTTAATATATCATTTTGAGTATATCATTGATTCGAAAAGTTAAATTAGTGTTTGAAGTTCCAGACTATGTACTTCAAGCTTAATAATGACGACAATTGTAGATATGATTCAACAAAATAGTTTAGTCTTTCCAACATACAACTAAAATAAAAATGACAAAAGCATTCGCTCAATAGAAGCATGTAGAATGATTCTATTTCTTTTGATGACTACTGAATATAACGGAGCCTTTTGTATGTTCTGACAATTAGTATTGGCAACAGCTGCTTTAAATTTCGTGTTTCTTTGTGTGCAATAAGTAACATTGTTTTGTGTGCAGGTGTTAGCAGAATCATTCAGTTAAATATGAAAGAAAGAAACGTTATAGCATTTCAGTATTAAAATCGACCTACTTCTCATTGTATTTTGAGACACAAACTTCTTGCACAGTGTATTGCAAATCATTGACGAATCGGGGTGAAAAATCAAGTTTTATTTATCGATTTCAATACGCATATCATCATCATTTATGACCATGATTTGTCCATGCTGCTCAAACTTCTGGAATGAGTACGAAGAGTAAGCGCTTGTTCATTTTCCTTTCGGTGATTATAATCTTCCCAAGTCATGGTAAATCATCAGTTACTTTTTTCAGCAAGGTTTTTTTCTTTTATAATCACAGTATACCATAGCGTCGTCTTTGCCAAGTTGAGAGTTTATCAATGCGATCTGTCGTTTCGAAAATACAATCTCATGTCGTAACCTTGACTATATTTAAATTTGAGGTTTATTATTTTAAATTTAAGTATTCCACTTGTTACATGAGCTCAATACTTTCATTTCGTTAAAATATTTGTATCCTAACGACTTGGAGCTATCACGGGAAATAAGTTGATTTCGCCCATGAGATAACTCGAATTGTCCTGTTGAAAAATAAATTAGTGAGGCAGCTTGAGTTGACTCCTGTACATATGTTATCATAAAATGGATCGAGTTAGCTGATTGTAGTACGAAGTTCTTGATATGAAACTTGCTTTTACATTTGTCTAGAAATGGTTTGATACGAAACCTTTTTAAAGAATATAGTTAGTAATATGATTTTTCACCCGATAGAAAGTGAAATAGTATTCATATAGTCTAGGTACATTCTAGTTAGATATATCATTTTCTTATGTAATACAGATAGAGTTGTTATTCCTTCAGTTTAGGCTTTCAAGAGCCTGTGTGACTATGTGATTGTTTTCCTAAGCCTTGTTTGGGTATACGAAAGATTTCCTAAACCCTTTCACATATCTTTTTCTAAACTCTTGCAAAGGGTATATAAAAGGGTTTATGAAAACGAACCACCTTTACATATACCCTTTCATAAGGGTTTGTGACAAGTTTGACATACAGTAAAAAAAGGATTTACTATACGTTATATCTTCATAAAACCTTTAAAAGTTTTATTATTCTACGCTTTTTTTAGTGTTGTCTATAGAAACAAAACGAAAAGTCTTTATATCTGTTACGATGTCCTAGTAAATTCTTTTACAAACTCCTCGTCAATGTTATTTCATTCTGCCGGTTTTTTTTTCTGTAAAAAGTGCTCTTGGACATGCATTCCGAACATTCGACTTTGTTCATTACGATCTCCTGTACACAAATGTTTACAAACTATCGTCGTAATCTTTAAGAACAAAAATTCATTTCGAAACATCCTGCACACATGTCCAGAGTTCGGAAGAGAATGAAATGAAACGTAGTTCACCCGTTTCCCATGGAATGTTACTCTTGCCAAATATCTTTTAAAAAAAGTACAACTTATTATTCCCTTACATAGTAGTAAGCAACAAAGAGAAAAGAGGCAATTGGTGTACATGAGATAGTAATCGTCAGAATAGTACATGTTTTGTGTCGTGCATCTAACATTGAAATAGACTAGAAATAGAAACACTTACATCACTCACACACTTAAGTCCATCACAATTGCTATCTTCGTTATCCGCTTCTTCATGCATACCAGCGTAATTCCGATCATTATGTTTGTCGAAAATACCATTGATGTAGAAGCGCTTCTCATCGAAAAATAATATCCTTTTTCGTTGTCGGTTTTCTTAAGTTTTTTGGCCCAAATTCCAAATGATTTTATATTTATCAATCATTTTTGACGTCATTCCATTTTTTATAAGATTTGAGTCCATATCTTCTTTTATTATACGATGGATTGTACCATGTTATGTTTCATTTCTTTTCTTGTGCTAACAGTTATACCGAGCTCACCTTTCTTGATAATCTTTGTTTAATCTTTCGAATAAGTACTTTTGTACAGATATTTTTTTGAACAACCTTTAACGCTTTCCAAAATAATTGTACCAATAGAGTTTATTGATTTTATACTGTGAAAAGTTGTTCTTCTTGAAAAAAAACACTACGTAAATATTTATGAATCTCGCTTTCATTGCGACTTTTCTAGTGCAATCGTAATAAGACGAAGCGATATGAATCTCTTATGGGAAACTATTTGCAAATAAAAAATTTGTCACTTTAATAAGTGGACATAGTAATATTTTATTGATTTCATTGATTTTCATACTTTCTATTATAGCTTTGGACAAATGATCAATAACAAGTCAGTCATTTCTGCTCAACTCAAAGAAATGGACCCGTTATCTCTCACAAACGACGATTTGACTGAATTACAAGAACAAGTGTTTTACAAGTCACCTTCTTTATCTGTCAAACAAGAGTATGGTTATAAGAATTGGTGTCGAACAGTTGACTACGACCGTACACTTCACGTGGATGTGCATGATACAAAAACAATATGTGAAATACTAAAAAGATTAAATAAACTAAATCAAGAACGTGCAAAAGCAAAAAAGAACAAGTTTATACTACGTGCAGCTGCTGGTTGTATTGAAAAAAGTCGAGAACGTATTAGTGCTTTCTCTAATATACTATCTGATACCAAATATCAGAATTCATTTTCGGTCTCACCATGTGTTGAAGCTCATGTCATTTTACATTTGGCTGGTAAGGAATTTGATAAAATAAATATAAATGGCGAACTGGTGACAGTTGGTGCCAATGTACAAATCGGTCAATTAGAAGCCATATTATATAAAAGTAAACCAAGCTTATCTTTACCAGCATCTCCACTTATTCCTTGGGTAACACTCGTTGGTTTAGCAGCAAATGCTGGGCATGGTACTGGCTTAAATCAACCAGCTATAACTGGATTAATAGAAAGTATTACGATGATCAAAGCAAATGGACAATTAAAAATTATTACAAAAGATGATCCGGATTTTGATGTTATTAATGGTGCTCATTTAGGTCTGTTTGGTTTAGTAACAGAAGTAACTATTAAATGTATACCTGCATGTAAATTAAAAGCAACAAAATATGCATGTAGTTTAAATGAATTCTTTAAACAAGTAGAAGAAGAAAAATTATATGAAGAAAATGAATATGTGTCTGTCATGTATGTACCAACTTATCATGAATTAAACGAGGAAAAAGATCACACTAATGTTAACATTGTCGTAGCTAAACAAGTACCAATTGAGACACAAGATTTAAATTGGAGTGAAGTAATACAAGCAGTTGATGATG
This sequence comes from Rotaria sp. Silwood1, assembly GCA_905250075.1. Classification (NCBI taxonomy): domain Eukaryota; kingdom Metazoa; phylum Rotifera; class Eurotatoria; order Philodinida; family Philodinidae; genus Rotaria; species Rotaria sp. Silwood1. The sequence goes on along the minus strand of CAJNOP010002167.1, from coordinate 14,544 downwards.
ATCAGCAGGTTTTAGAAATGGATCTATTTAATAGGTGGCGGATTCCTTATTTGTTACGACTTATACCAAGTGCAATTCCTTGCATGATGAAGTTTATTGTTTCAAAGAAAGTAGGTGTAAAGGGAGCTGCGCCCGTCGAAGCAATAGGACCTTTCTACCAGGTATGCGAGCCACATGTATCCGTGTTTATATACATCATACTTCTCTGTTTTTTTTTCATTTTTTAGCTCGCCCATTATCAACGTCAGTTTCCTAGGATATTGGATGATATTGATTTTTTATTTCCTATTAAAGAGCCGAAACAGATGTTAACAGCAGTAAGTGGGCCAACATATAGCATGTTTTCTCTGCTGTATCCATATTTTATTATTGATTTAGCTTAATAAGATCATAACAACATTAGAAAAGTATCGTGCTCAAGGTCATTATCCAGTAAACGATGCTATTTACATACGTATGTTTAAAGGTACAAATGGAGGTTTATCAACCAGTTCACATCAGCAAGATGAATATATAGCAGCAATAGATATCGTCACGGATCCAGAAGTACCACATTATCAGTTGCTACCAGAAGAGAGAAGAAATGGTATACCTAACCAATTTAAAGAAGAAATTCAGCAATACTTTATGGATCCGAGTAACAACCTTCATGCGAAACCACACTGGGGAAAAGCATTGCCTCTGAACACAAATTATGCGATGTTGTATGGTGATAATTTTAAACAATTTATGCGTGTAGCGAAAAATTGGTACAAAGATGCCGGGTGCACGTTTGCCACAAGTCCATTTATGAATCCATTCTTTGAACGAATTTTCAACATAACAGCCAATGAACCAAGACGAGAGACGCAGTTAAATGAACTGAGTAGAAACATACCTGAAAAAACAACGTTTTTGTCGGCTACCAATAAGACAAAAATCGTGAATGACCACGAGTTGAACCACCTACAAAATTATCTGAATGAATTAGAAAAAGATCTGGTGATGGGACGGCACATTGGTCAAGCAGAACCATTACTTTATAACATGCCAACAACTGTTGATAATTCTCAAGCTGACAAGAATGAAAATAATTGTCCATATATTTGCTTATTTAGTCGTGCTGGAGATCCTGATAGTCATTGTAAACAACAACAACAAATTCGTTCCACCGCTGAAAACTTCGTTCAGGAAGTTAGAAGAGCAATAGTAGCTGCTGCCAAAAAGAATCAAGCTGCTAAAATTGCTTCAAATTCAAAACAGATTCAAGATATAAATCCAGTTAATATCCATATTGAATAATTACGAACGACATAAAGGGTGTGGATGTGGATATGGGTGTGGGTGGGTGTGAGTGTGGGTATTGGTGTGGGTGGGTGTGGGTGTGTGGGTGTGGTGTGGCTGACGGAGTCTGGGTGTGTGGGTGTGGGTGTTGATACTTTGATTATCCACACCCACACTCTTTTTCTAATTTCCAAATGATATTAATTGATCCCGCATAAATCAGAAATCATATTGAAAGCTTCTGATAATTAGATATAATAATGCAATAAACAGTACACCATAAAAAGGATTTGTATCGTAAAAAATATCTTTTTTTTTTAGACATTCGCAATTCTAATGTGTCTAGGACTTCAATATCTTCATTAGATCTACAATCAACTTTTGACAATGATTATCGTAACTTTCTGCGTGAGCTGAATAACTTAACTTATGATCATCTGCCTTGCGTTGATGGTCATCCTTATCTTTATCGTTCTACTGAACGTCGTTTCAACATAGATGCTGCTCGTGTTCTTGGTCGTCTTCGCTCTCGTTTTAGTAGTGTTTTTTCTCGTCTTCTTTATTTTGATTTCATTGATGAAGATAATTATATTTATCCATTGCTTGCCAGTCTTGTTCTCCTAAATTTTAAGTTAGCTTTTCTATTGCCTTCGATTATATTTCATAAAAGAGCAGAAAAGATTTGATAAGGCCCGAGTGTTTTTCAATAAATTGGAATAGTTTGACATTAAGTCTGTATGATTTTAAAGCTGAACAAATCAGACGATTATGAAATTATGACTCTCTGAGTTATTTATGAAAAACACAAAAGATACTTCGTATTCAGGATGTTGACAACTTGATGTTTCAAAAAAAAAACATACGGATATTCTTCTGATTAGAAAATGCCGAGTTAAGCATATAACCATCTTCTAAAAATGTCTAGACGTATACTTCAAACACTTATACATCACATACTGTTCGAAGTTTTAAATAATACTTGCGTCTCACATGTCAGTGAATGCACATAGTCACTCTCATCTATTGAGGAATTTACATCTTTTTTGTAATCGAATTATAAATACTTTCATTAAAGCTTCATCTGAACTTATTTCCATGATCGAATATGAACCAAACACATAAGTTCGTTTTCTCTCAATCATGGAATTCATCCGTTCCTTAGCTTTGAAAGAGTTCACAGTATTGTCATTACAGAGTGAAATACGCTTTTTAAACAATGAGACATTTTTCGATTAGTATTCACTTACATTTCATATTTGGGTGTGGGTGAGTGTGGGATGCGGGGTGTGAAGTGTAGGTATGGATGCGGGTATGGGTGAGGATTTTGTCTTCGTATCCATACCCCACACCCACACCCACCACAAAGTTTGCATGCAAACTAGTTTTGTTGAATGTGTAAGAAAATCTGTCAAATTGTATAGAAAACTATTTTTTCATATGCTTGATTTAGTAGCTTTCAACTCTTATTTGCTTTAAAAAATGGAAACTGGAAGGAGACCTGAATTAGTAAACTTTCGTTTGCAACTTATACATGAAATTTTACAAAACTATTATATTCCAAAATCTACAATTGGACGCCCTGTACACGACCATAAACCAACTCGACTGACTGCTAGATATTTTCCTTCTCTTGTACTTCAAACAACGGAAAGACAAACTCCCCAGAAACAATGTATTATGTGTGCACATACTAATAGACGACCTAAAAAGAGAACAGATTTATGTTATATGTGTAAAGATTATGGTGTGGATCTTTGTGTAGTTGGCTGCTTCGAAGAATTTCATACCTTGATAAACTTTTAGGTTTTTTCCTTCCTATGTGTTTCTTTTTATTTCAAAATAAAACAGCTGCATCTTTTAAATAAGGCCTAAAAGTAATAACTATGACCATTAATAACTTTCAAAATATGATTAATTTTAGCAACATAATTTCATTTTTTATGAAAAAAATAAGTCAGCCCCCAAAGGATTAAAAAAATAATAAATTGCGATCGATATAAGCTCTTGTATCTTTTCTCTATGCAATTCTTCTTATCAGTTCACGTACTTCAGAGTATGACGAAATAACTCATAATATTTGTCAAAAATGTGCTTGTTATTGCACAATACATAGAAAAAATATTACTCATTTATATAGCATAGTGCACCAAATTTCGTCACATTCTTACAACAACGAAAATGACAACAATTCAATACAGCACTGACGAAAAAGGTATACGCATTGATCATACTACATTAACACCACGTTATTCAGTCACGAACGATGAAAGTCTCAATGAGGGTATTGCTTATTTAAATGAACATGGCTATGCAGTTTTTAGCGATGTTTTATCTCAAGAAGAAATTAAAACAAATAAGGATTTATTATGGAACTTTTTTGAAAATATTCCTGGATGTCACATTCGACGAAATGATCCAAAGACATGGTCTAGTTTTTGGTAAACATATAGTTTTCTACTTTGAGTTCGAACTTGAATATTATAATTATCATTTTTAGGCCTGGTTTCCCTACTTCGGGCGTTGTAAATAACTGTGGTATAGGTCAATCTGATTTCATGTGGAATATTCGTTCAAATAGAAAAGTCAAACAGGTTTTCGCTCGAATATGGAATACAAATGAATTATTAGTTTCATTCGACGGTTGTGGTGTTTTTCGTAATTGGCATTATGATCCTAAATGGAAAACCAACGGTGGATGGTATCATGTTGATCAAAATCCGATTGAAAAACCTGACCGATGCTGTGTACAAGGACTTGTTTCATTAATGAATCAAAATGAAACAACTGGCGGTCTCATTATTGTTCCGAATACTCATTTACGTTTTGCAGAATTAAATAATCTTGCACGTGGAAGAGGCGATTTTATTAGGATACCACATAATCATCGAGTTTTAGATGGTGGTCAAGCTATTGCAAAACTTGTTCAATGTCAAGCTGGTGATCTTGTTCTATGGGATAGTCGTCTTGTACATTGCAATGCACCAGCCTTCGTCATTGAGCAACAAAACGAGGGTGAATCAGTCGACTTCTTACGTATTGTTGCCTATGTCAGTATGAGTCCAACGACATTCGTACGAGACCATACACTTAATGAATTTCGAAAACAACGTAAATCAATAGTAGAAAATAATATTACGTTAACACATTGGAGTACAGAATTAGTCCAAACACGTAAGTAGAAAATTAAATTTAAGAGACTTTATTGACGTGTTGTTATTTTTTCTATTCTAGGTTCAAAGATTAATCTTCCTAAAATATCAATGAAGAAATTCGATGCATATCAACGTGCACTCATTCTTGGTACTGATTTTGATGACAATTAATCAATCTGTGAATATAAAGACTCTAGAAAAAAAGATATTTGTTTTTTTTCTTGTTTCTAATTGAAAAAACAGACTGTTGTTACATAAAAGACATAGATGATTAAGGAGTGTGACTTATGGCTACCCAATAACTGGTTGTGGATCGACAGGATCCCTAAACGATGGATGCAGAGTTATTTCTGATGGGATTCGAGCCATGTAAATATCATCATGAAATGTGTACACGCTATTTTTAATGTCTAAAAGTCGAAGGCAATCGCGAACATAATGTTGACAGTTGGGTGTGGATAATCTCTTCGAACATCCACACTCCATACCCCACCCTTTTATTTAATAAAAATCATTTTGAACCGCACAAACAAATAAGCATCATTAATTTGTCGTCTGTTCGATTGAAAATTTTTGTACTCGATTATTTTGGAAATCGACAACATAGAGATTGCCATGTCGATCGAATGATAAACCTATGGGATTATTTAATTGATTCGACCGTTCTCCTCGACCGTTTCCACCAACAATAACACTTCCTTGTATGGCTCCTTTTGGCCAACGCATGATTCGATGATTCCCATGATCAGCCACATAAACAGTGCCCAATTGATCAACAACAACTCCTTCAGGACATGACAATTGTGTAAGACTACTTCCATTTCCTTGACCACCGGCTACAACAATGCCTTGTTTTGCACCTTCTTCCCATTTCATCACACGATGATTGTAATAATCAGACACGTACACTGAATGATCTCGATCGACAAATATGTACTCAGGGTAAAAGAGTTGATCGGTACGATTTCCCCATCCATTGCCACCTGCAACCACTGTCCCTTGGGTATCACCAATTCTATATAGTCTAACTTCATGTCTTAATTCGTTAACGACATAGAGAGATCCATTCTCGTCCATTGTCAAACCTGTGCAAAAGATGTTTGAGATGATTGTTTCTCCATTAGTACCATTCCGACGAGGCCATCGAACTACTCTTCTATTCTCCTGATCGCAAATGATGAGACTATCCCTCTCTTTGTCGACAATCACATCTCGTGGGTTGTGCAACTGATGAGCTCCATTCCCTTGTCCATTTCTACCAGCAACCACTTGGCCACTCGTTACACCACGTTTCCATTCCACAATACGATGACTCGACGTATCAGCGACATAAATTGTTTGATCATCATCGACATATAAACCCCATGGATAAGTGAATTGATTTAATCCATTACCTTTTCCATTTCCTCCAGCCACAGTGAGAGCATTTTGTATCCATGTTGCATTCCGATGAATGTCAATAGCGGGTGCTCGTAGTGGTACTTAAAATAAAGAAAACTAAGTATCACAATGAGAGACAAACAAAGTTTTAAGAAAGAGGGTAATTTTATCTGGAAGGGTGAATAAATACAGCATAAACTAAACATCAATTCTTTATTTATTATATTACATATTATGATTCAAATAAATTTCTATATCGTCTTGTTCTTGATTAAAAAATTGATTAAATCTCAAGATATTTCATTTTTCATACTAGTTAGAAAAAAATGAAATGGACATTTTGTATAGCCCTTGAAAACACGCAATATTGTTCTCTCGATAGAGTTACACAGTCATCAATAATATTTTCATCGAACGACTGCTATTACTACTACTGAAACATGATACACCTGTCACAGGCAAAATTAAACTCAGACAGAATTCGTTTTTAATTAGGTACAAAACTACAAAATAAATAAATTCTAATTTTCATTTCCTTTAAGAATAGATAGCACGTACTTGCTTGTTTCTAATTAAGTAAATAGAATATTCGTTTTTACATCATCATACTATAATATATGTATGCAACAATGACTTCTTCTATTTTACATCAGCTGATGATGTTGAAAATTATTTTTATGGGTAACCAAATCAGCATATTAATTTTGTAAGTACTGAACTCTAAGAGAAGACAATTCTTATTATACCACAGCAAACATATAAGCCAAACACTTTTTTTCTTTTTGGTTGAAACATAACTCAATAAAACTTGACGCAATCTCTTTATACTATACGTACTACATATGAAGTACGTTAAATTCGAAGACAAATAAACATCGATAGGGAATACTACTCAAAAAAATATAAGCTTAATCTTCTTTCTTCATTCTTTTAGACAGTCGCCTCACTTTCAAGCCATTTCCACTGCATCATCAAAAAACAGATTCATTGTAGAAAAAAAATTATTGACAAATGGAATTTAACCAATGATTCAGTGTCCCATCATTACAAAAACATAGTTATTCATTTCACAAAAAAAAGCATAATAATCAATCTCAATTTCGTCTGCCACACACACACTACTCTAGATGTCTCTTCTACTACATACAGACACTATGTTCGAAGATTCTCTAGATTTCATCTCTGGATACAAAAGACTGATCGATGAATGGATGAACTCTTGGAAAAAGCAAAGCATGCTCTTGAGAGTTTGACTTTGTTTCATTTCAATGAGTCAGAGAAAAACAAGACTAATTAGTGAGTGAGTGGGTTGAATTCATCAGTGATTGCAGGCTTCACTTCATAGCAGTTAATTTTTTGTGTGAATTCCAATAGATGAAAAGAAGCGGGCAAGTTATTTCGTAATGTTATTGATTGAACATGATTTTGGAAAGAGTCAATTTCTTGGCGTAGTTTACATTCAAATTGAGAAAGAGCATTTTTTAGTGGATAGATATCGAGATCAATTTATATTGGGAAAACAAACTTTAACGTTGCCATTATGCTTTAGTGAGGAAGCGGAAATCTAATCAATGATTAAAAGTAATTCTACTATCTTATTCGTGTATTACTTTATTTCTTTTTTGTGGTTATCACTTATTACCAGTAGTAGTAATGTGCCACTCCTTGTAATGAGATCAACATTAGATGCAAAGTAACTACATACGCCTGATTTCAAATTAACATTTAGTGAAGTTAAGATGTGTTAATGTAAAGCTTACCCCATTGTTGTGTAGCGATTATAGTTATAGCTGTAGTTGTGGTTGTCATTGTGGTGTTCATCACTATTCATCAGCAAAAAATATTTATGTAGTAAACAAAGCAGATAGTATTGATCTGGGATAGAATGAAATATAGAACTCGGTTAATTAAAGTTTTAAATGAAGCCTAAGCAGGATTGTAAAGTAACGTCATGGCATCCATCAATTGGTCTCGAAAGCGAATTTTTCGTTTCTAGAATTCTAACGGACTCTACCTTTAAGATTATTGGCTATCATTCATGAGACGACAAGAGACTTCTTCTTCAATAAATACAATTCATTTTGTTTGCATCTCGTTTCATCTACTTTTTCAAAGGATCATCACTTCTTCTTCACCGTTTGTACACCAACACTAATTGCATGTGTAAGTGATTTGTGAACAGTGAAAAAGATTTGAGGTGCAATTGAATGTAAAGATCACTATTCGTTCTCTTACTTGTGATTGGTGGACAGGTTTGTTGATCAATCATCGACACCGGATAACAAACAGGTTGTAAATGGCATCGAGGATGATGAACACAAATGTGATCAGGTTCATAACAAGCATTGTTTGAAGATTGACATGAAACAAGTTCAGAACAAGGTTCATAGAGAAAGCCACAAATGCCAGTGTCAGGGGCATCTATCATATGAAGACAACCACATGCACCATTCGTCGAACATGGACCATATTGAGGAACTCCATGACATTTGAGAATTCACTTGAACTAGCAACAGACTAAATTAATAGCAAGACATGCAAAAAAAAAAACAAGAATCAAACCTGTAACACTAAAATAGAAAACCAATAAATATTAGAAGAACAAAAAATAAAAATCAATGGCACCTACGTGAGAAGAACGAAAACGAAATAACAGATTACACTTCTGATCATAGCTTGTGTTGAAATGAAGCAATATCGTTAAAGTGTCTCTTGTTTTTGTACTTAATACACAGATGGTATTTTATCTCACATTACTTTAAAGTCGAATAGTACACATTCTAATGCTTTGATAAATGGAAACTCAATATTGCTACTATTAATTATAACTACTTATCCTATTCTAAAAGAAATATAATTTTCGTAGATTCAAAGATGTGGTATCAATGCAAATTAGTGAAAGACTTTTCAGCGAAAGACATTAGTGAAAGGATTTGAGGGTGAGAGTCCTTCACTAGTATGTATTTTGCGAATTTTTTGTTGTTGGTGAAAAAGTCGTTCGGTTGTATGTTTTTCGCAGAATGGACAGCATATCGAAGAGGTGAACCAAGATATTGTACACGCTCGAGTCAACATATTTTATTAAGACCCACACCCACACCCTGGAACTCGTCTTTGTTTGAACAAAAGCTTGGAGTTCCGTGAGTTGTCTGTAAGATAAATAATTATTTCCTTGTTTCCTTCAATATCGAGATAGAGAAGGAACTTAGATAGAAAAGTAATTGTTAAATCGATAATGTTTTTTTTTGCATGTCATAGAAGATAATTGTTTCGTTTAGAAGGAAAGCAAATTTTCTTCTCTTACTATTGAAATTAACGTGTTGCGTGAAAAAAATTCAATAGTAATTTCGAAATCAGTATATAACCTGTTTGATTTTCTCAAAACTTTCATTATAATTTAATTGAAAAGAAAAACTTCCATCTGACAATTTTTTTCAGTCTCTTCTTGCTCTTCTTGGATAGATTGCAATCGTTCATTTGAAATACCTTAAGCGTACGATTGTATTTAAGCATTGAAATGATGGAATCGACACTTGAATCACCAATTAATTTGTTTCCGTTGAGATACAATTCTTGAAGAGTGGTATTATATTGAGTCAGTGCTTGACTCAACGATTGAACTCCTTGATCGCCAATTTCATTGAAAGACAATCCCAAGCATACTAGTGTTCGATTTGTTTGAAGTATTTGAGCCAAATATTGTGCACCTGTGTCTGTGATTCGATTCGCTGCAAGAATAAGAACTTTCAGAATCGAATTGTTTGATGAAAGTTTCTCGGAAAGAGAATTCACGCCACTATCTGAAATAGTATTGTTACAAAGATTTAATGTTTCCAAACTAGTAAAGTTTTTCAGTGCCGATGCGATGATTGAAGCACCGAGTGATGTAATTTGATTCTGTGATAATCGAAGATATTTGCATTGTTTTTTAATAATTGCCTGTTGTAACACAATATCCATGTCTGCATCTGTCAAATCCTGTTCACGTAAATCTACCGTCGATCGAAACTCACACTCATCAATACGATTTTGAAGTTTTTCATTTCGATATGATGAAGGTAAAAGCACACAAGTTTGTCCTTCAATGGAAAATTAATCATTTTATGATTGCTGTAAATCTTTGCCTATTAAGTTATTCATCCATTTCTTATTTAATTACGTGTTTGATTAAAAAAAACTGAGCTTTTAGATATTTTGTCTATAACATCATTTCTTTTCAGCTCATAGATATGATTGCCGTTCGGAAAGGATGTGTCTTTAAATGCTCTACTAGATAATGTATCTCATTTGGTTCACATACTTTTAGTCGATTTCTTAAGTGAATAAATTCTTGGCAAAAGAGAAACTTCAACAGTGCAGCCTACACTGAAAAAAATTTCTGTAGAACTAAAAACCTTTTCAATGTTCATCAAAATACTCAAAATATCCTTCGAAGGTACATTAGGTTATTTGATAAATCCTAAAGGGTATCTTGGACATCTCAATGAACGTTTTTAATGGTTTATAGATTGTTGCACTTTCAAAAATCCTAAAAACTCTTACAGAGTTTAAGTTTTTTTGAGTGTAGACAATATAAAAACTTGATTAACAATTTAGAATTAAGAACTCTTTATATCAGCAGGATTATGTTTGTGGACTTCGCTATTAAAAGAACAGTAATATTCAATCTTAAATCGAAAATTTCTCCTTCTTCGAACAATACTTCCCTATAAATAACCCTGATTCGATACCCATGTGAAAAAAGTATATCGAAAACTACTAGCTTGTATTAATACAGTGGACTGTTAAAGTGATTATCTTTTTCGTCTTCTTCATCATCTTCTAATACAGTTGTTTGACGAACAGTATCTTATTTTATGAAACACTATCGGTAGAGAGTACTGAAATATAGGGCGAGACAAGTAGACCTCCCTCTGCACAGACTGTGGCAGACATGTCGAAAAATTCAATAAAACGTCGTGGTCTATGACTGCTCAGAGCTGTTGTCAACATGTCTGTTACGGTCTGTGATCATCTAGAGAGTTTTCGATATCCTAAGTTTCGGATCTGATAGACATGGAAGAATTTCTTCTTCATGGATAAAATGACTCCATCGTCTTTCGCATTCTAATCGTGTAGGGATTGCACTGAAAGCTCTTCTTAAACAAAGAAAAATCAACACATATTGATCTTATTTGATGTTACTAGCTATTAATACAAAATGACAGATGTTTCACTAGACACTGGTGTTGATGTCTAATAATGCGTTGTTTTTCTTCTAAATACACATGATTTGTCTCGTTCTACAGTGCAGATGCTCACATAGAAAGATGTCACTGTACTTAATATTACTTCCTAAAAGTGAAAAGTATTTTTAAAAAACTATTCATAATACTATATTTTCTAATGTAGAAGTAACTTTTCAATTTTAATAAAATAAGTTTAGAATGCAAAATCAACTTAAAAATGGTTCAATCATTATTACTTTAGTTCACTTTATTAATATTTCACTTAGGTACTAATAGTATAATTTTATTGATTTGATCACCTCGGAAACTGAAAATGAAGACTTCATTTCGAAAATTCATTCGTGTCATTGACAGTATCGGATAATTCGTCGTTTGATTTTCTCTTCTCTTCATTTTGTTATCGTTACCACGAAAGAAGATTGAATAATAGGTTAATGAATTTATTTGTTTGACCTTCTATTCTGTTTTTGCTCTTGGACTTCAAAAATCGAAACGAAGTTTTAAACAATTCACAAGCTAATATAAATTTTATCTTTTGGTCTCATGCAGGTATACTTTCCGGGATAGTTTTAAAGAAGAATTCTTTGTCAAGAGATCACCAATTAAGAAAGGAATTTTCAGCATTCTTGATTTCTAAATTTAACGAATGTAAAAAGCGTGTACATAGAAAGATGCCCATGATTAAACTTCGCACCCAATAACAAATTCTAATTTTCACTTCGATCAACTGATTGTAAAAGTGTCATTTTTATTTTAAAATAACGGGATTGCTTGTGTTACTTGTAGAATTCTATTTATGCATGTGCTAATAATAATTAAAAGTTTTATTATTTTCATAATGCTAATTTCTCTTTTTTCTGATATCGACAATCCCGAACTTATTTTTGAAAAGTCATGCTATCATTGAATGCCACCATTGCTCGGAAGTAATGAATCTCATAAAACGTGTTTTGAACTATTCTAAACTGCAATTTATCTATTCTCTCTTTTTCATTGACCATTTTTCGAAGTGAAAATTAGACTTTTCTAAAATTTAGTACACATCTTCGAAGGATCCAGTTTGATTGTAAGAAAATCTTTCAGAACGATTGCTACACAAGCAAGATGAAGTTGTCGTAACTTCCTCACTATTAATAACGAATTCAAAGAAATAACATGATTAAATTTCTATTACTTAAACATTGAAAAACAATATTGAGACTAAAGCAAATGTGAATTTTATTGCGCAAGCTAATGGGTCTCATAAGATCAAAAAGTCGGATATTTTTTGAGTTTCAGGATTAGAAATCTATTTAAAATCCTAGAATTTCATATCGAGATACTTCTCATGTATTTTTGCAACAGACTGAAAGCTTCACTTTACCGACTGTTCAAGTCAATACTCATTATTGGTCATCTCATGTCCGTCCTTCGAACCGATCGAAAACCGGCGATTAACTGCGGTTCTTATGCTTGAATTTTTTAAAACCCCAACGCAAAAGTTTTAAACTCTTAGAAAAATGTCAACCGTTTCAACCAGTGGTTTTTCACAAAAAAAAAGATGACATTGGATGTTTTACAAGAATCTCACCTTCATTCAATGCATTGAAGTAAACGTTGGGAGTGCGTAATGAGCTTAATCTATAACAGCATGATTGTCCATTTGTATCCTCAAACATGTCGTTGCATACATGACACATTAATTCATCAATTTTCAAATTTGGTTTGACGATATGTTTTAGTAGATGATAAGTGAAAATACTATTGCGTCCATTTTTTGATTCTTCCAATACTGCTTCATTAGGACCACAAGCAAAGACTATTAAAGAACCTGCTACACCTTTCATTGTTGTAAGACCAGTTCTAGTTGTATTTTCTGGTATTGATTTCGTCAATGGTGTGTTCGATAATGCCTGATTTTCAGTTAGATACGTTCGACAACAGTCAAGCAAGAACACGATAGTACTAGGTCGACGTTTTGTCATTGACTCAAGTATAAATTGAACGCGAATAGCATAATGTCGATACATTTCGGTATCATCAGCGAGACATTTGTTATCAATAGCAATTAAATAATTCTGATCCTCCCATTGGATTCCATGACCAGAGTAAAAGAAAACAACGAGATCATCTGTGTTGATTTGTCGTTGAAATCGAAGGATTATCTGGATCATAGTTACATATGGCAAATCAGTACCTATAGTCACCTGAAAGCCCATTTGTTTCAACTCATTAGCTACATCATGAACGTCGTTGATGCAGTATTTGAGTTTGTCTCCATGTTCATAATTATTGTTACCGATAAGTAGAGCCAATTTTTTGGGTGGTCGACCAGCAACAACGATCGATTCATCATTCATTTCGGAACTCATTGCAAGAATGAAAACATTCTACAAAACAGAACAAGTTTCCACTGAAATGATAGTGATGAAAATTTAAACAATTTTGAAGCATCATGTGCTATTTCGTCATCCCTCATTCTTTTATAAGCATAGTGTGATATCACATTTTTCTGTTATTTGACTTTGTATCAGTATTTTGTCTTCTCTAGTAGAAGCAAAAGGCATAAGAAAAGTTCTTTTTTTACTATGATGCTTGAATTGTCATAGTTTCGAAAGTTTCGTTTTGGATTTTTCAATTTTGAATGTGCTGAAGTTGAAGAGATTCTAAGTAGGGTTCTCGATTTTTTTTCTAAAGTAAGAGGGGTTAAAATTTAGCAGATACTTGATCACTAATCCAGAGCGGATCGTGGGATAAAGTTTGATGGAAACTGCAAATTTTCTGGTAAATATTGTCCAAAATGATGTGCTTTTTGCCATACTTTTGGAAAAACGTGTCTGTTTTCCAGATTTGGGAATGACGACAGACAGCGGCACAAAAATTCACTTAGACATAACTCAAAAATGGTGACCAAACCTGTAGTAACTCTTTCTTCACTGTAGAGCCGAAGTCCAAGTCTTCTTTGACCTAGCTCACAGCACTATTGTCTGTTCTTCTATTCTATTTGTTGAGTCCAATCGAGAAAAAGCAACTTGATGCTCTTCGCCATGACCACTTCCTCCAAAATTTTCCCACTTAATAGCTGTGAATGAACGATTAAAATATTACTTTGTATATCGTCGAAAAAAGGAAACTATTTTTCTTTTTCGTTGCAAATGCATGTTTGAAATGAAACACAATCAATACGTGTAACTCATACCAACTGATATACCCTCATCTGTCTCTCTCTCTTATCAATGTCAATAAATAGCTGGAGACTACAAGAAAAAAAATTATCTGTGAATATCTCAAACCAGTATCGTTTGAGAATAGTTCGTTATGGCGGTAGAAATTGAAAGTCAATATCTTACAGAAGAAAAAACTTGCCATAATCACAGCTGCTCGAGATTGAAATACATATGCGTAATTGAAATCAATTCAGTTGAATTAATCCTTAGTTTTTATCTGACACATGACACTAACACACTAAAATAAAATGTGTCGCATTATGTGTCGCATGTGTCGCAACGAGCACCTCGTGTCGTATTTCTTGCGTTCTTCGC
>CAJNOP010002166.1:3403-16676 GCA_905250075.1 Rotaria sp. Silwood1 | reverse complement strand
CCACCCACACCCACCACCCACACCCACCACCCACACCCTCACACCCACACCCACACCCTTTTCTCAGGCGTCCCTAGTTTCAATCCTGTTCATTCCTTGAGAAACCTTGGAAGGATCTTTCAGGATCCTGAATCTTAAGGATCTTGTCAAGCTTTTATTCAGGATCCTGTTTCAAATCCTTAGTATTTCCTGTCTCCGGGATTTTTAAGGTGAAACAAGGTCCTGTTCAGATACTTTTCTGAGTTGAGAATACAGAATCCTATCAGGATCTCCTCAAGATTCTATTAAGGATCCTCTCAAGATAATGAGAGAGGATTCTGCCAAGATTGTATCGGGTTCTCGTCAGGATCTAGAACAAATCTTTGTATTAGGATCCTGTCAAGAGTGATAGCCACATCAGACGAGGATCCTGGCAAGAAAATAATAAGATCCGTCAGAATATGAAACAGACTAATCCTGTAACGCTTCAATCAGGATCTTGTTCAGAACTTTGTCAAGAATATGCGTTTCCAAAACTTGCAAGACAATGTCAATTCTAATCACGATCTTGATAAGAACATGTAAGGGTTTAGCAGAGATCTTTACAGGCTACTGCTTAGTCCACTCGGCCATGCCAATTTCTTGAGATAGCCTTGAAGGATCTTTCCAAATCATAAATCTCTAGGATCCTGTCAGGTTTGTTTCAGGATTCTATCCAAGATTTGTTCACGTTCTTGGTCAGATTTTTTTCTGAATTGAGTTTGTAGGATCTTACTAAGATTCACCGTTAATCCTATGCAGGAATCGGACAAAAATCATAAAGAAAATTTCATCAAGATTTCATTAGGTTTGAGTCAAGATGTACCCTAGATCCTGATACCAGGATTCTGCCAAGTGTCATAGTTATATCAGAGAAGGATCATATCAGAAATAAAAAAAGATTAGCCACAGTCCTCAACTAAGAAATCCTGTCAAACATTGATCAGGTCCCTGAGCGAAACTGTTCAGGAACAGGCATTTCGAATACTTAGAAAATAAATGCAAGTATCAGCAGGATCTTGATAAGAAGGTACAAGGGACTAGTAAAGATCTTTCCAGGTCTATATTTAGAGACTATTCAAAATTTAATTTTCAGGATCTTATCATGAACCTAATAAGAATGAATGAAACGGTTCCCTGACACTTTCAGCTAACGTAAGCTCAGATCAGGATCCTTTCAAGATTTGTGAATGTATAGACTGCAACAGAATTTCAATATCAATCTTGAGCAAAATTTCAATAAAAAAAAATAGAAGAATTTTTAAGATGTTAATATGTTTTTGTTCGAAAGACAACAAAATTCTGAGAACTGAACAATCTAGTGGCATTTTTATGCTGATCTTGATATAATTCTTTTCATATACTAATAGAACGAATCTTACAAATCTTAGAAAAAAATATTTTCTAAATTTCTTTTTAGTTTATATAAGTTGTTTTGAGATTCGGCTACATCAATAAGTTCTTTTTTAAGCTTATCAGAAAAAGAAAATTGAAATTATTAAATTACGATATTAACTTGAATTTAGTCATCGTAAAATATTTTTTCTGTAAATATATAGTTTTATTCAGCAGCAAACCTTTCGATAAAAACTGCTTACAGTTTTGATTACGTTTGAAAAAAAAATCAAAACATATTTTTTAAAAAGAATTACATTCGAAAAAAATTCAAAAAATATTTTTTTTAATCGAATTGGAATAAAAAAAGAATTCAAAGTGTATTTTTTAAATCGAATTGAAATTAAAAAACAATTTAAAAAATATTTTTAAATAGGATTAAATTCAAAAAAAAAATTAAATATATTTTTTAAATAAAATTGAAATTAAAAACAATAGCAAAATGTCAGCGACTAAAAAAATATGTAAAATGGTATCGAATTTTCAGAAATTTTTGAAACAATTTGTATTCAGATAGAATTCAAATAGAAGTTAAGATTAAGGTCAAAAATTAACATATTGAACGTTAAAGTGATATGGAATGACATGGCACATCCAGCTGGGTAAGCTGATCGGTATGTATACTGAAGGTCTAGAGATCGATACTCTATGTGTTCATATATCTTCTGTTCTATTTAGGAAATTCTGCAGAGATCCTGCCAAGAAACTGATGACATTCTGGAGGAAACCTGGTCCAATCCTACAAAGATCCTGTCAGGAAATTTGGTAACATCTTGAAGAAAACCTAGCGAAATCCTGAAAGATGTGATCATCAGAAATCTTTTTTTTTCAATTTCGAATTATTGAAATCCTGGCAGGATCCTACAATTCCGTGGCTACACGTTTCTTTCAGGATTCAATGGTTTCCTGACACGATCCTTACTTTCAAGCAATGATAATCTTGTTGATATCCCTGTTTTTCCTGATTTGAATCCCGACAGGATCCTGCTAAATCGTGGCTACACGCTTCTTTCGGGATTTCGAGATTTCTTGGGCGGAACCTGATGTTCTAATAATAATAAACAGTTAAGAATCCTAATTGCTTCTTGATTAAAATCCTGTCAGGATCCTAATAAACCGTGGCTACACGCATCTTTCAGGATTCAGTCGTTTCCTCAGGAAAAAATGGCAAATTCTTCCAAGATCGTTATCTGATTTGCCGAAGATCGGCTACCGAAGTATCAAAGATTTTTCCTAGGGGTGACGGGTTGTAGAGATCACCAGAAACCTGAAAAAACTAAGTTCCTTGATCACTTTGATTCATTTCCCGTGAATGGGATATATCGAAATTTTTCAAGATTTCCAAGGTTTCGGAATCCTTGGATAGAAACGGCGTGGAATAATACTGGATTTAGTCAGACAATATTTCGTTTATGACATAGTATGTAAATATTACTAGAATTTTCAAGAAAATTAAGAATTTCTTGGCGTTTTCGGTGTTGGAGACTGTTTTCGAAGCAACCGTGTCCAGAATTCGAAGGTTTCTTATGCATTTTGGAAGTGGTGATTTCAATGCAAGAACCAAGGATTTCCAGAGACCCTACGATTTTCTAGATGTTGAAAAGTGTGAGGCAATCTCAGAAACATCTAAATACGAAGTTTCTTAATGATTTTGAGTTATTTTTTGATGAATAGGATATATCGAAATTTTTCAAGGTTTCGGAATCCTTGCATAGAAACGGGGTGTGGATCATACTGGGTTTGGTCAGATACATAAATTATATATGTTTTGTTTATAATTAGAGTACATTTTATTATAATTTTCGAAAAGAATTCCAAAAATTACGGCGTCACTTCTTTCTGTAGGATGACTGTGATGTTGACAATATAAAAGAATTTTTTTTTGATTTCGGAGACCTTTACTTATTGGATTCGATATTGAATTTTTGTACTCGATGATTTCCATAATCGACGACATAGAGATTGCCGTCTCGATCGAATGACAATCCCATGGGCCGATTGAGTTGGTTCGATTGTTCTCCTTCACCGTTTCCACCAACAATGACACTTCCCTGTGTGGCTCCTTTGGGCCAACGCATGATTCGATCATTCCCTCGATCAGCCACATAGACAGTGCCCAATTGATCGACAACGACTCCTTCAGGACATGACAATTGTGTAAGACCATTTCCTTGTCCTTGACCACCAGCCACAACAATGCCTTCTTTTGCACCTTCCATCCATCTCATCACACGATCATTTCCCAAATCAGACACGTATACTGAATGATCTTGATCGATGAATACGTATTGTGGGGAAAAGAGTTGATTGAGACGATTTCCTTTTCCATTGCCACCTGCAACCACTATTCCTTGAGATTCTCCTCTTCGATATCGTCTCACTTCAGCTTTTACTTCGTCAACCACATAGAGAGATCCATTCTCATCCATTGTCAAACCCAAACAATCGATGTTGGAGATGATTGTTTCTCCACTTGTTCCATTTCGACGAGGCCATCGAATCACTCTACTATTCCACCCGCAGATGATGAGACTATCTCTCTCTTTGTCGACAATCACATCTAATGGGTTATATAATTGATGATCTCCACTTCCTTGTCCATTTCCACCTGCAACCACTTGGCCACTCGTTGCACCTCGTTTCCATTCCACAATACGCTGATTCGACGTATCAGCAACATAGATTGTTTGATCATCATCAACATACAAACCCCATGGGTATAAGAGTTGATTGATTCCATTGCCTTGTCGATTTCCTCCAGCTACAGTGATACCATTCTGTTGCCATCGAGCATTTGAATGAATGTCAATTGAACTTCCACGTAATGGATGGACTGAAATAGAGAGTAAGGAGAGGATAAAATGATAAAATAAGAGAGAAGAGAAAGAGAGAGAGCGAGAGTATAGAGAGGAAAACGGGAAAAGTTCATCTGAATTTTTGCAATAGCAACATCGTTCCAAGTTTTAGCTCGTTTCCAATTGTTTTCTTTTGATAATAGAAGTGGCGCTATCAAAAAACTATATATTTTGTTTTGTTTTCTTTATTACTTAATTGATCATAAAATAACTATTGATAGATGTCTTTCTTTATTTTTGTCTGGTACTACACAGATAATATCAATTTACTGATACATGGTTGAAAAAACAAAACGTTTCGTTTTTTCTCAACTATCTTTGATCTTATATTTGAATTAGTGGCCTTTAGAAAAGATTTTTCGTAGAGTTGAAATATCTTCAGAGACTATATGAATCTATTGAAATGTAAGTCATCCTAATTTATAAATCATTAATATACAAATAAATAAAGTTCTTTTTTTTTGCTTGGAAAGAAAAATACAGAGATCACGGTAGTCATTCTGTTACAAACAATGAATTTTTTTTTTTCGTCTTATGAAAGATGTAATTTATGAGTATGTATATATATAAAAAACATGGAAATCTCACATTCTTTTATCGACTAATAGACAGAGTGTAAGAGAGAGAGTCATGAATAATAGAAATAAACTAATTAAAAAGAATTAATGAAAAAGAAAAAAGTCTTCATTATATTCATACTGATTTTAATAGAATCACCTTTTCTTTGTGTATATGATTGGATATTAATAACTTCATTAGAGAACATTCAATTATTTACTATGCTGCTTTGTTTTTTTTTAAAGTTCAAACAAACTCGGAATTTTCCCGATAGATTAAGAAAAAAAAAGAATAAAAGAATTCATATTTCTACATGTATTTTACAAAAAAAAAAGAAGAAGAATATCAGAAGTTGAAACTATTTCACATTATTTTTCTTAGGAATTTTTTTCTTTCTATATGTTCGTTCAATGTATGTAAAAGAAAAAATTCTAGATAAAAAAAAGAAATTTCTTCAGACTACACAACTGAAATTTCTCTATTGCTTTCTTATTTTCTTTCAGTTCTTCATATTTATCTGGAAAATCACATGTTCATTAGAAGTCATATTGTTTTTGTCATTATGTAGTTCTTCTAGAGTCGATTGTTATAATACGTTTATTTTTTTACATGTAGTTTTTTTCTACATGTTTTTAGATGTAGAAAAAACAAAAATTATATGTCTTGTCCGGCTAACGGCCAACCGAAATGATTAAAGTAGAATCTGATAATATCATATTATAGGATACACTTTACTGTGCTAGGGAACATAGTTTATTTTATCTTTTCTTCTAGTGAGTGGAAAAATTATGTACAAAACAGACTTGATATGATTGTTTGAAAATTTTCGTTCGTTTTCGTAGGTTTGAAAGGAACGATAGAAAAGAAACGAAAATGCAGATCAAAACTAACTGTTAACACATATTCTGAGAATACGAAATAAAGACTTTCTTTTGGAATAATTTTCATTTGATCCATGGTTATTGAAAGAACATGGTGGTAGTAGTTACTTTAAAACTTGATAAATTCTCGCGTGAGTGCATTACTAAAAAGAGCTCTTAGTTTATTTTACGCTGTAGCGACACATTATTTTTTCAAACCGCTCCGGATTCTTCGTTAACTTTCCATAGGCTGTCCCATGGTGGACTTATTTTTCGGTTATTCTTTTCTATTAAGAACAAAAATGGTACATAACGCACTGACGCAGCCGTCATTTTAGCATATAATGCTTTTTTGATCTTATAATTAATATTACTCTGTTATTAGCCATTATACCTCTTTCTCATTAGATTTGATAACGATTGAATAACTTTTTCAGTCACTCAAAAGTAAAAACCTTAAGATAAATATTGTCTATAATTGTATTTATGCGAGGAAGAACTTCCAAAATTCAGTGAAGAATATGGTGGATAATAGAAGATAGGATATGCAATTTAGAGTAACTACTGGATCAAGTATCATCACTTTTGAACAGACGCTCTTTTACGTCAGCATTTCATGTTTCTCATTTTAAACATGATCAGTAACTTTTAGGATGTTAACAAAAATATGTTACACGATAATAGTAAAACTATCAAAAGTGTCTAAATATTAACGGATTGTATTTGAATAGTTAGACTGAAGACAGTGATGCGCGCTTTGAAAAGGAAAAAAAACGTTTGTTCCAGAGATATAAGGATTAACTAGATATTTAAGAATGAGAATTCGCAAGCAAATGAGTGTATTCCATCAATATTCCGACTATGTTACGCAAACAGCATTATTTTGAAAAAGAATTGCTGCCAGAAATAGATCCTACTTATCGATGTAATATTGTTCTTAACTATAAATCTTTTTGGCTTTTGGATTCACCGAAACTTTGGCAATTTGATACTACCAGAGAAGAAAGTTCTTTGTATCGATACAGTACTAATATGTAATTTCTCTTCTTGGTCACCTAGTATAAAATCAATGGATGCGAAATCTATTCAAATTAAGTCTCATCCCAGGGTTAATAGACAGTCTAAATTCTCAAGGTTTCTGTTAATTTCTGTGAGAAGTTCGGTTCAAAGTTAAAAGTAAAAAGTTTATTGTTATCCTTGGACAAATAAAAGAATGACATGTGAAGTTGCGCTTTATACTTTACAAATGCATCATAGCGTTCTGACAAAGTACGTGGAAGATGTTCTCTTTTTTTTAACTGCTCCATCTCTTAAATTCTGAGAGACACAGTGATCTGTCTTTACAACATTTCAACATGAAGACATGTCAAACTTCGAAAATGAAAGAATAATAAGCTTTCTATACTCTAACAAGTAGAAAAGCAAACACTAACTCCTCGAGAATATATGATCAGAACACGAAAAGTGAGTGCATTACCGCAATATTTATAGTATAACTTCTCCGCAACACTACAAGTTTCGAAACTATTTTTTTGCAATTTAAGAGGCCTAACTATCCTCTATAAATTACAGTTTAGCCGATGTATTTAAAATTCAAGAATTCACAGAAAATTTTGAAAGTTTCCATTTCCATATCACCCAAACGACGGAGGGCCTTTTTTGTGAATGCGTTACCGGCATGTATTTTTAGTATAAAAAATGAATGAACCACAAAATCAATTTGCATGAAACTCACAGATCTTGAAGTGTTTTATTATATACACATATAATGCAAATTTGAAGACTCTACGCTTTGTTGTTACTAAGAAAATTGGATCGGAAGTTGACAAAACATGAGTGCGTTACCTGCAGGTAAGCCGAATATCATGACGAAGACTTCAAGATAAAAAAGTAAGTGTTATCCTGAATATTTTTACTTATAAGTTATTATCCTTTTTAGAAACGAACGATATTAGTTAAGAGAAATCTACGCTTAGCTCACATTTCGGACTTAGCAAGGTTCGTTTTCTGGAGCTGCAATTTTCAACGATAATTAATCCTAATGAAAAGCATATTGTTTTTCTTATTGATAATAAAAAATTTCAGTCCCATAAATTGAACTAGACTAAAGTTTGAACTTATTGATAGATGATTTATACCTTATACTGGGAATTTCTTAACACTATGTCATTATAAAAACTATAGAACTTGAAATTGTTTCAAATTCAAAAGTCAACATTAGTGAACAACTTTTCGACACAAAAAAAGTAGAATTTTGGTAATTATTGTCATTTATTTTCTATTTTGTCATTTTTTTATTGGACTTACGTTTTAAGATTAAGCCAACAAGAAAAGAGCTTATCTTTTCAAGAATTGACAGCAGTGTCACATATTCAGAATATCGGGCATACTGGAGATGCCACGAGAGATGCAAGAGAGGCCAAATTGCCTCATAACATACTGTTCATTTACTACATATATCTGCAATTCCTGTCAGACATGCATCTCCTGTAGAGACGCGGCATCTCCAGCACATCTCCACAGGGAGATGCCGCATCTCCCAAATCTCCATCTCCTGATAAAATTTTTTTTTCGATTTTTAGGCTTGGACACTAATGTATTACTTACTCATCTCTTAGACCATCGAGCCATATGATCAAGCAATTAACTTCTACATGGTCATAATCATTCTAAGATGCTATTTAATACAATTTAAAGTTTTTTATGTTCACATTTAAATAAAAAAATTTTTTACTGAATACGACATTATTTGGACAACATTAAAAAAATTAATTGAAAAAAAATTTGTCTATTTTTGTGGAAAAATATCTTTTGAATATCATTATCTAGGAACAATTAGTTGTATTCCAAAAAGATCAATTTTAAATGTAAAAATAAAAAAAGCTATTTATATTCAAAAGAAACTATTTTTTCATATGATGGTTTAGTTTTAAATTAAAATCATCCTATCTCAACTAGCAATTAAATTAACGTTGCTTAATTTAAATATATTCTTAAATTTAAAATTATTAGAATATTCATATTTAAAATAAAATACCATAAAATTATGTTATAAACAAATTAAAATTATTCTCCAGTTTTTTTAAACTATAGTACATCTAATAATTTTAAAAAATATAAATTAACATTCCTCGCTACGAGTAAATATTGTTCATTGTACGTACTCCTACTTTTTTTTGTTGGTTCCGATATACTCTTACATTTTCAACATATGAAAATACAAAATATAATAAGATATTTGAAGACAGGAATGTACAAAGTATACTATCTATCTCTGACCTCATTGTTAATTATAACAGACTCTCTGATTGTTGTTCTACCTTGAAAAATATTCATAATATCTTGACGATCGATATAGTTTTAATATGAAAAATGTACAGCAAAACCTCTATATGTGAACACCCCTCCTTAATGAACACCTCGCTATTACGAATTCTTCTAACCGGTCCCAAAAATCGATTTTTGCTGGAAATAGGCCTCTCCTTTATGAACACCTCCTTATTGTGAACGCTTTTTACTGGTCCCGAAGGTGTTCAGATTAGGCAGGTTTTACTGTATGTTATTAATTACCGTAATCATAATATAATGGATTAATCTTGATCCGCAATTTAGAAAGATTTGAGTACAAGACAGACACTAAAACGATTGTTATTCTAATAACTAGTTCATGGTCTCGATGCATTGAATATTTTCCATTGATTATTTTTAACAAATGATATAGATATTGAAAAGTTTTCTACTTGCATTCTGCCTCTTGTACTGTCCATTATTGATCAGTTTAAACGAATTGACAAGATATATTTAGTTCAAAGAAAGTGAATTGTTTAGAGTTTTCAGACTAGTCTGACTAGAACAGGTGACATACTCTTTGAAAATGGACTAGTCATGACGAGTGCAGACAACGCTTCGGACTAGTCTTGACTCTATAAAAGACGTTTCAGACTAGACTTGACGGGCGTTGCAGACATTTTGGACTAGTCATGGACGCCGTCTTTCGTCTTTTTTTGCTCACTTGGGCATGAAAACGAATCTTCATAGAGACTTGATCTTGTTCTCGTTATAAAGAGCAAGGTGTCTACTACAAAAATATGTAAAAATATTTGATTTAAAATGTTTACCAAAGACTAAAAAGCCTTAAGAATAAGTTGGACCGAAAAAGTGCCTTTCAACGTAACTCAAAATTACAGATGAGAAGTACATTTGTTTAATTTTTTTTGCACTCGGCTTTATATGTTTGGATGCACGTTATATGTGAGCCTGACCGATGCAATATGGGCTTTCTAATCATGCAAAAACATTCGAGTTACAAAACCACAGGTTTCAAAGGAAACAGTTTTATTAAAAAGTTGATTTTCCGTCTACAATGTCCAATGAAGGTTTTCTCACAATGTCTAACAGAGAAACTGAATTCTGTTTTATATAACGTGCTTTCGTAGAGGACTCAATAAGCCTTAATTGCATATAAAATAGGTGGTTTCTGCTAACTTCGATGTTGGAAGAAAGCTTATTTGTCGAAGTCATTCATTAGTTGTGAAAAATTTGCACTAACAAAAGATGTTAGCAAAATGCTGAGTTCGAACTCAACCAGTCACTTGAAAATTTTATTTTTGCGCATTTACAATGCCCGATCTAGCTCTACAAAACCCGATAAAAGCTGAAAAAAAATATCAACTTTCTTTGTAGATGAAATTTCTCCTTCTGAATTCCAGAATTTGAAAGGCACGCATCCAGTCCAACGTGTTCTTAAGACTTTTTAGCTTTTAGTAAACATTTTGGATCAAATATTTCTTACATAATTTTGTGTTAGACACGTAGCTCTTTCTAACGAGAAAAAAGATCAAGTCTTTATAACGATTCATTGCCACGCTATACTGAAAAGAAAATTAATGCAGAACTTTTGCACCACCCGTTATATGTACTTGTTGATAGTTCGTGTTACTTCTTCTTAAAATCCATAAATTGAAAAACAATACAAGCTTCGGGTACTTTAAGATAGGTAATGATATCTAATGGCAACATAGTCTATTAAATGGCTTAAAATAGTTTCGTTTTCCGTATACAACGCAAGTAAAGAAGCATAGGGACATGAAATAATATATGACTTTTATTCATTTTTCTAATCGACTCTAATCACTCCAAATCGCTCCTAATCACTCCTAATCACTCCTAATCGTTACCAAACAATACTAATCACGCCTAATCACTCCTAATCATTACTAAACAATACTAATCACTCCTAATCGCTCCTAATCACTTCTAATCATTACTAAACAATACTAATCACTCCTAATCGTTCCTAATCACTCCTAATCATTACTAAACAATACTAATCACTCCTAATCAATAATAATCACTGCTAATCACTTAAAATCACATCTAATCAAATAATCAGCTGTTTCCTCCTTGAGCTCACTTCACGTGACCCTTACTCAGGCATCGCAGCCAATGGTGCTGCAGGCCTTGAAAAACGACTTACATACACAGTTGCATTACTGTTCGTAAGTTACATATTCATTCCATTCAATCATGAATGCTCTTTCGAGCTCTAACGATCATCGCATCATATCTAAATGGCTGGTGTTCACTGCGGCATATTTGCTCATTAGAAACAGAACAGAAAATTATAAATGCGTAGTCTTGAACGGCAGCTGCCAATCATAGTTGTTTTAAAAAAAGGCTGTCGATTTAGTTTAATTTTTACCAGAACCAGTCAACTATATAACGAACATCGTGATTAAAGAGAAATTTGGCAAAAAGAGACATATAGCCTTACGGAGATCTCAACATAAGACGCGTTCTACGGAATTGAATCGAATCGAATCGAACGATCAATTTCTCAATTCGCTTCGATCTATAACAGACATTCAAAAGTTCTCTGTGTCTTTGTGTATCGCTTGATATAATTATAACAGAGGCTTTATTTCAAACTAATGGGCATGGTGTATGAGAAAGGACAGGAAGAGGCCTTTTCCCCAATAATTACAATTCATTTAGAGTACTGCATCGGGTGTTTTTACTCGTATGAGTAAAAGCTACATAAAAACTTTCCATCGATAATAAAGTCTTTTTTGAAGCATGAATTCGATAGAGAAATCTTCCAGCTTTCGAATGACATTCTTTGCTTACAAAAAAGTATTTTGTCTGATCTGATCGAAAAACAAAAAGGTATAAAATAACATCGGGTTGGGTATATACCCGATCCAACGATTTTTTTCCGTATGTTTTGCAATAGAACCATAAGAGTGACACTTTTTTGTAAGCGAAGAATGTCATTCGAAAGCTGGAAGATTTCTCTATCGAATCCATGTTTCAAAGAAAATTTAGCTATGGATGCAAAGTTTTTATGCAATTTTTACACATACTCATAAAAATATCTAATGCAGTGCTCTAAATTCATTTTGCCCCTGTCACGCTTTACCTACTTTTTTCAAAGGCTCTTTAGATCTTCCCAACTGTTTCTACGCCAATATGAATTACATGTGTGACTAGGTATGAACGATGGACAAATAATTTTAAGAAAGATTAGAGTTTCAAGTGAATCCATAATTAATTGTTTATTCTACTACCTGCTATTGTTGGGCAGATTTGTCGATTGTTTCTCGGTACTGGATAACAAACTGGAACATTATTACATCGAGGATGATAAACACATTCATGTTCAGGTGGACAAAAATTGGTTAAGAGTTCACATGGATGCAGATTCAAACAATCCACCAAGAATTGATAGCTGCAAAGGCCCATACTAGAAAGAGGAGAACCTGCTATAAGTAAACAAGCACACCCATTAGTCGTCGAACATCGATCATATTGCTTTCCATAGCATACTTGAGATTTCACTCGAACTAGCGACATACTAAATTAATATGAGGACACGTGAAACAAAACAAGAATCAAACCTGTAAGACTTAAAAGGAAAACTGTTTAACATTAGATGAATAGAAAAAAATAGATTTTAGAATTACCTGAATAGAATGAATATGAAACAACGAATTACTGTTGAAATCATTGCTTGCTTTGAAATAAGACAGAATAGCGGCGGCAACCGTCTTTATATCTAATGAGGAGACAATATTTTTCGCATTTTCCGAAAATGAAGAAGCGCATAATGTGATCTTTCGACAAATAGAAATTCGATATTGCTCCACTGCTTTCTTAAGCACTTAATTTTTCTCCAAAAAAGTAATCTTTATAGAAGAAAAAAACCGACATAAAAGCAACATGGGATTGCTTCTGTAATATAAGCATTTAATAGGTTCGTGCCATCGTTCGAAATATGAATACTGCTATTGTCCATCATCGACTTACTATGTAATGATGACTTAGAACAATTTCAAGGAGAAATTTTGTTTTTAAGATTTGTTTTTTTATTATAGGCAGCTTACAGAAGTTCGCGTCTTGCGGGTGTCGGTGTGGTGTGGGGTGTGGGTGTGGTGTGGGTGTGGGGTGTGGGGTGTGGGGTGTGGGTGTGGGTGTGGGGTGTGGGGTGTGGGTGTGGGGTGTTGGTGTCGGTGAGTGTGGGTGTCGGTGAGTGTGGGTGTGAGTGTGAGTGTCGGTGAGTGTGGGCGTGGGTGTCGGTGAGTGTGGGTG
>CAJNOP010002165.1:6206-19640 GCA_905250075.1 Rotaria sp. Silwood1 | reverse complement strand
TATTCACTAAGAAATCTTAATAATTATTGCTTATGTTGAACGTGAAATGATTCTGTTATCATCTGTGTAATTGGAGCAATAAGTAACCATTTTCATATTTCTTTTTCAATTGAACGATCAAAAATAATCATCGAATTGTTTTATGTTACGTTTAGTCCGATCATTAACAAATAATATTTAACATCTTTCCCATTTTCTGGAAAATGGAAGATGTAAATTATTGTTTTTTATTTAAGTGAAATCAAAACAAGATTAAATTTAAAATGAAGGAAAATAATGATGAACATCTTCAGAGAGAACTATCGAGTCTTCAACAATTAATTGTTCCACTTTGGTACAATTGTGTCGTGTTGTATTTCTTGTAAAGTTTTTTGTTACACTTTTCAATTGATCATATGAAACTTTGAATTCAGTTAAACATGATAAATGTGTTTTAAATTCATTCAGAAACTGATCAACATAACTTAAATCAACTGAAATAAGATGAGAATATTCAATAATCGAATATGAATAGTTGTCAACGAATGGATATTTGTAAGATCTCCAAAATTGTGGGTTCAAGTAATGGAAAAGCTCGAGTAACTTGAATGAAACATACATATTTGAATGGAAGTTCATTCTGCAATTGCAAATGAGTTACAGATCTGAATATAATAGATGGAAGATTGTTCATGATCTGTTTGAGACCATCGAATATAAATGGGAGTGAGAAAACATGACATACAATCTTAAAAGTATTGAAATAGTCTAGAATACAGGGCGCCTGGTAAAGATCTGTGTTTATAAAAGTTCGTTGAATATCATAATTAGATATGCGATGAGTTGCATCATCGACGTCCTTCTTTGTACTAATATAAAAATAAAATTTATGAAGTGGTGGCACATGAATAGGGATTTTATTATGAAGATGAGTTCCATGGACGAATGTAAATCGATTTATGATACAAATATATAAAGTTAATTCTTCAAGATATGACATACGATTAAGAAGAGGTGCCAATTGTATGATAGCATATTAATGACAAATATTTCAAATTACATAGTACATCCTGAAAAATAGAAAGATATTTTTTTTATAAATGCATCTTTATCGGTTGAACTATAAAATAATTTTATAGATTTCAAGGATCTTTTCAATTTTTTCTTTAAATGTTTTTTTGTTGTAACCTATTTCATGTATCTTCTATTGATCATGACTATAATAATAACTTGATGTGAGTTAACTTCTTCAAATAAAAACTAGGATATAAAAATGAATTTTCTCAACATCTTAATTCCTAGCATGTAGTTAGACAGTTCTATTTCAATTTTGCAAACTTACAAATGAACTTCAACTTCGATACTACGAAGTTAAACTTGTTTCATTGAAAACTCTTAAATAGACAAAAGTTTTCGAATGTATATCTACCATAATTTATCAATGAGTATGAAGATTATTATTGATTCGAAGTACGTGAGTTTTTGACCAATCCGAATTTCTAGTCACTATTCGACTGCATTGAAAGTCATGAAGGACTTTTGGTCAAAACCTAAACTCATCTTATTGATTTTTAAAAAACAGTTATATTTCTATAACTCGTTGCGACACTTTGAAGCACTCGATACTACAGATTTTCAAAAAAAATGTAGTATTTAATAGGATGGCATAGTACTGACCGGAATGTTATAACCATAATGTGACCTAAAATTATTTTACATTGATTTGAAAAAGATATTAAATTACATGAAGTGATTATTTAAAAAATTTTTACATCTTTGATTTTTTTTTCATGTAAATCAATAAGTCTCAAATAATTAATGAAAAAAACGAAAAACTGTTCTTTGCCGTCCTATTTCATAAGTGGATGTCCGTTTTAGCCATTGTTGACGTCAGTGTTAAAAGACGAGAGAAATGTAACATAAATGTTTCGAGAAATGGTTCTTTACATTATTCTAGTTTTCAGCAATCAAAAGAAAAAACATCCGGATATCATTTTCTTCGATATTATATAAGGCGAAATCATTTTAAATTCACACTTGTTTTTTCTGCAAAATATTTAAAAAAATATATGAAAATGATCTCGGTTTTTTTATATAAAAATTAGATATTCCAGAAACAAATGAGTTCAAAGTGATGTTGCCGTACACAATATCCGAGAAAAAGATGTTTCAATGTCTCCTCTTACAATTGCTGAAAACTATTAGATTTATAGTTACCACCATTCTTAGAATACTAGTTTTATATTCATTTCCTTTCTTTTAATTCTGACGTCTAAACTAATCGTCAATATGTAATAATTGATTATAAAATTATCTGCAACAACATAAGAACAATCTGTATGTGTTCTTTTTCCAACTTTCAATCTGATCAACGGACTAAAAAACATTGATAGTTACACAAATGACAAGCTTCCAATGCTGTAAGATGTCAGTGACACATAAATGATATAATCAATTTGAACAATAAATGTAGTTAATTGTTTAAGACAGCCTTCTAATAAAGCAAAATGTAGTCGATGGTAAATCATTGAGCGATAACGGCAGATGATAGCTAATGGACGATGGTACAATAGTCAAATACTTGAAATTTTTGTAGAAAATCAAGATAATTCCATACATATCCATTGTACAATATTTGCTTT
This sequence comes from Rotaria sp. Silwood1, assembly GCA_905250075.1. Lineage (NCBI taxonomy): Eukaryota > Metazoa > Rotifera > Eurotatoria > Philodinida > Philodinidae > Rotaria > Rotaria sp. Silwood1. The sequence goes on along the minus strand of CAJNOP010002165.1, from coordinate 17,019 downwards.
CTCTTCCACTTTTGTTTTCATTACCGATAAGAGTAAGATCCGTAATTTGTTTAGCAATATGTTGGAAGAGAGTATTGTCTAAACAAGAAAAAAGTTTAATATTGCATAAGCTTTTGTTTTTTATTATGTTTCGTATCTCAATTTTCGAAAAGAAATCGACATATGTGAATTCATTACCTTTGAAACAATGTGACACGGTTTCTTTATTGAAATTCAAAATTTTAAGTTAAATAAGATTAGGATAGTCAGCAACATGAAGAATACGATCCATAAAAACCGAATCGATAATAAGACATTTCATATTATGATGAATTTGAAGTAATATTTCTATACAAAATCGATCAAATATTGAAGACATATCATGAATTGATGACATAGTTGGAAAGTCCTTACTTGAAAAAACAAAAGCAATTGTGGTATTTCGTTCTCTATGAGACTAGGTCACTGACAAACCACAGTGCAAATTTCATCGAGAATATTTTCGTTTCGTTACAAGCTCAGTGAATTTCTTAATATCTATGTGACACTTTTCGTTCCTCAATTGGAATGTACGGCGCATTTCAATATATTGGTTGCTTCGAAACTAAGAAAAATTCTTTGTAAAAATGAAGTACAGTTTCATAGAGCTAATCAATTCAGTCGATCCATTGAGATTCATTCTTTATTTATAATTTTATCTACCTCCAATCTTTCATTGAGATCATTACAAGTATAAAAAAAATTGTCAAGTGTGGATGTGAATAGTGCTTTCACTCACACCCACACGAGATCAGTAGAAAATATCGACTAATTCATCATATGTGAAATGAACCACACGATCAAAGGAAAGAAACCATAAAATGAAATTTTCTTAGCTTTGATTCATAAACTATTTATTTGTGTAGTTTGAGCGAAATCAGCACATGCAAACAGAAATACAAAGATTTCTCTATCATCATGATAAATATAAAGATATCTTAACATGAACAGAGATGTGCAAAAAGAAAAATAAAAAGAAGTAATTAAAAATGTAGTTCATTTTCCTTTTTTTGGTAATATAATCTTCACAACTGTCAACTAGTCAAAAATATCAGCAACAGATCTCTTCACAGCCGATTAATGACAAGATGGGGATGTTGATATTAGTTATGCCGGTATTAAATATTTTTATTGTAAATTTATACAACTAACAAATATTAACACATTCATCCTATTTGTATTAGATAGCAGATATTTTTGTTTTTAGAGAGTAAATTTTTCAAATCTATAATATTCACTTTTATGTAAACTGAAAATATGTACAATAGTAATGGATCTATGATAACCTTTCAAATTTTATTAAGCCAGACACATGTTCCTAAGTCTCTCTCATCTTTTATATTCTGATAACAAAACATTACTCTATCGATTCTATATTGTGTTTGTTGAGATAACACACCCTTTCATCGAGAATCATAAACATAGTCGCATATCGTTGTATTTTAAACCGATAAAAATGTTGGTTGACTACGTTTTCCTTATAGAATTTTTTTTTGCCTGGGAAAAAGAAAAATTTAATTACCTTTGCCGAATCCTTAGAAAATGAATTTTCATGTTTATTAAGGGATAATCAAGTGATTAGATATCTCATTATTCAATCTCATATATTTCATGTAGTAGAATATCCATTTACAAGTACATATTGTTTTAACGTTCGTCATTAAAGCAGGAATTCATCTGAATGATTGCAATGAAAGTCTCTTGCAAATATTCTCTTCTTCAATTTAACATCTTTTTATTAATTTGTAGTCCTCTTCTACTTTGTTTCAAAAGAAAATTGTTATTCAATTGAGATAAACATTACTATCAATCCTAGACTTATTATTCTATTAATATTTAACATATCAGTTAACTGCAAATAACAACCAGATGAATGTTGATTTTTATTTATTAATATATACGATGCATATAATAAAAACAAGATCAGTTTAATGCTTTTGTTAACTGTGTTAGAATTTTCAGATGATTGATAAAGACTAGACTAAACAAATATCTTTCTTCTAAATACTTTGATAAACTATTGTCTTGTGCTATGCTACAGAAAGAAAGAATCAATTTTTCTTATTGTATTGAAAGAATTCCGTCTTTTTTATGTTTTTTATTGATTGTGGAATTTGTGATGAAAGTGATAGGATTCGCGCAGTTTTCCTTTTCTAATCACAAACAAATTTAATATTTTGATAGTTAAGGTAAGTTTTTCTCTATTTAAGAAGGTCTAAAAATCAACATGAATATTAAATAACTGGATTCGAAATCAAAAATTGAACAAAAATGAAAATAAAATCATCTATAAATCGATGTTTTATTTTATCGCTTTGATACTAGAGATTATAGAAACAAATCTAGATGATCAAATTAATAACTCATTCGAAATGGAAGACGCACTAGATAAATATAATTTGTTTGTAAATGATTTTATTTGTTTCTCAAGTACATGAAAATAAACAGTTTTGAGCATTCATTGTTGCCATGGCGTTTTATCATTGGTTATTAAATCATTTCATTTCTATGTAAATTATAAATATGAATTAAGAGAACAAGAAATTTAAATTAGTATCTCTACAAAAACTTAATTAGATTGATTTCTGTTATTCTATAGATAACAAAACTAATGTGTTAAAGATATTTTTCAATACGTTGAAGTCTATTTGTTCTAAATGGCGCAAATATGTTAGTGCTCAATCTGTTTTTTTTTGCTGAATTCAAAAATTCTAGAAATTCAATGCAGGTCTATAAGATCAATTTCGTATTCATTCACTGAGCTTATTTTTACTCGTTAAGAATTCTTCGCTTAGTTTTTCTTCATAAAACTTCAGAGAAATATATCTGATCAATCCTTTTATAGAGAATTTGACTTTGAGATTTACTGAAAAAACAAACAAATCTGAAGGTTGAAAAGGAAAAGTTATAGTCGAAGTACTCAGAAGCTCATTTTATTAGCTCATCTATTGTTCACTCATTAATCTATATCAATTTAATGCTATAAAATACTTAAGTTAAATGTCTTTATAAATTACATAACAAATGTTACAATCACTTAAAAAACGGTTGAAAAGTAATGTTCGAATAGTAGTCCTACGAATAAATTTTCTCTTTGAGAACTTTGAAGATCCAACGAATGGAATGGAACATCTGCTAACAAATGAACCTTACTTTTCAAAATCTTACACTTCAACAAAAGATTTTATTCCCACAAAAATACGTATCTGTCTATGTTGTATGGTTTGATAACGATGAACTTGTTTATGAGGTTTATTTATTCAGAATGTAAACGGTTAAAAATTGAATATCTAAGTTAGATACAGAGTACATATCTGAAAAAAAAAAGAACTGAATCTTTTTCTTTGATCCAAATATGAAAAACTAAGAAACGATGTTCGTTTTTTAGGATTACATTGATAGAGATGTTTACAAAATCAAATGTTATTTTAACTTTCATTGTCACAAAACACATATTCAAACGCTAAATGGTTTCATGGTGTTTCTTTTCGAAATTATTAATATTATAATAAGCTGTTACTTTAGATTCGTAAATCTCTAAATGGTTAATGTCAATCGACGTCATATGTTTTTTTCAGCAGTGTCACATATCCAAGATTTTGGAGATGCCACTACGTCTTCCGCGGGAGATGCCGCATCTCGCGCGAGAGATGTGGGTGTGGGTGTGGGGGATGCGCATCTCTAAAGGAGATCTTACATCTCCAGTGGTGAATGACTACATCTCTCGAGTGTGGGTGTCGCGTCTCCCGCTGGAGACGCGGCATCTCCCACGGGAGATGTGGTGGCATCTCCAAAATCTTGGATATGTGACACTACTCGTTTTTTTATATTAATATAATACATTTTTGCTGTCTGTTTTCGATTTCGATGTAGAATGCACAGAATTAAACAATTTCAAACATTTTCTTTCTTTAGAGTTAGCATTATTTTTAATAAATTCAAAAAAAGAAATAATCGATTGTAACAAAATTTATGTCAATTTCAAACTTTTAATTGGATGTATTACATTTTTAATTTTTCAAAATTTCTTATTAGTAACTTACCAAGGCTTGAAAACTTCGAAAGAAATGATCGTTCCATTCGATGAATTGATGGAATGAGTTTAAATGGAAAATAATTGGATTCTTTCAATTATTATCATAGAGATTTGAGTATGCTTTTTAATTTCAACTATAGATGTACGTGTGGGTGAGAGCTTGAAGTATGCATACCGATGTACTTCTTTTTTCTAAGATTTGTCCACCGAGACAATTTTGGGGTGTGGGTGCTGTTCGTCCCTTCAAGCACATCCATACCTACACCCTAGACCTTAAAGAGACGAAGGAAAACATTTTCAGTTTTATTATAACTTTCGAGCTTTTCTACAACTTGAACATTGGTCTACACTCTTGATATTGTTTTCCTCAAGTGTTATATAAATTATTTCTCTTGTAATATGTGAAACAAAATATCCTATCGTTAAATGCAAATGCTTTTCATTCTTATAATGAGATTATTTCAAACAATTTTCATTTCAAAATATATGTCTAAAAATATTTAACAATGGGCAAACATCTATTCTGACATTTAATGAAATTCGAAAAGGTTTTCATATAAATGTTCAAGAGAAACCACAACAAATCTTGTATCTGCAAATATCGCATTATTTCCAACACCCACACTCAATCGAAATAAAGACTATACTGACAATAGTTTGACGAAAGATTTGAATAGATGAAAAAACAAAAAAGTATTGAAATAATTTTTTTAATGAAAGCTAAATAGTATGAAGAAAGAGGTTCTTTTATCTGTTCGACAATTTGTATAAAAGACAAAAAAATAATTCGTTATATATTCATCCTACAATTGATAATTCAGGCGCAAATTACTTGTAATCGTCTCAAACTAAATCAATGAGTTCAATGAAAAAAATGCACAATCGTTGAGTACTATGATCAACTACTAAATTCATATGTTTATTTTTCATTTGGATTTGTTATTATCATCTCTCAAGTTGACATGTATGGAAAATAGTACTTTACTCTGAGTGTATGATGTAACTTCACAGGCAGTGAACCTTTAGGTACCTACATGAATATATCTATTTCACTGATCAATATGACAACATTCATGAGATTTTAATTAAACTGAAGAGATTTTATTAAAAATATCTTTTACAATTTAAGATTTTCAATAAAGAAAACAATTCTATTCTTTCTTGTATTTCCTCCGTTCTGATAATTCAAATGATGTCAACACCTAAAGTATTTCAGTGGATAATCGCAACAAATGATTTATTGATAAATTTCGAAAAAAAAAATTACTATTGAAGGGCAAAAGCACGGCATTCTTCTTATCTTTATCCATTACTTCAAATTACGTTCAAAAGAAAGTAGAACATGTAAAAACGATAGTGCTTATAAAATCTAGTTCAATCACTCTGTCAATTACGATATTATTATGGAGTGATTATGTATATTTTGATATTGATGTCTTAAATCTAGTCGACTATGGAAAACTACTCAGAGAATCCAGAAAGATTATTCCTTGAACACTATAGCTGCCTATTTAAAATGTATTAAATGAACAGGTTTTTGTCTATAGAGAGATCTCGAAAATTCAAAAAAAAGAAGTCATGTATGCTGCATTATCAACTCTATAGTTTTGCGAGGAATTCATGGCTCTGAAGCATATACCTCAGCATGCCTTTTTTTTATCATACTCATCAGTCATTCTTAAAATTTTTCAATGTAATTAAATACATGTCATTGACAATTTTTTGTATATATTAAAAAAAAAAATTTGCGATAGCTACAGAACATGCCTAATATCGAAAATATTCTTAATTTCATGCAATTATCATTCATATTAAGATCAAGAGAATTGTCTTATCCTAGAAAAACTATTCTCAGATATTACGAAGCTTTTTCCTCAACAACAACAAAAATAATTAATATAGGAGGATGAAACAAAGTTTCATGAGTAGAACTATTTCAATATATGAAACATATTTCAACTGATAGTGAATTCTCATAGACAAAGATGATCTTTTAGATGTTCATATTGAGATCAATCAATTAGTTTTTGCAACGAAACGAGAAGTTTCGATATCAAAACGAACAATAAAAACACTATTTGTCGATTCATTGATAAATTTTTCACTTGAACGATTATCAACATAAGCTTTCAAAACAATTCCGCGAATTATATTTTTGACAATATGTTTCTGTATTTTTCATACGAAAAATTTCAAAATCCTTTATATATAAAAGAAGACAAAAAAATAAAAATTGTTTTTCTACAGTTACTATTCGCATGTTTTTTCTTTTGAAGTTTGAATGGAAAAACAATCGCTAACTGAGAATTTGAATTTAAGTGTATTACTCATTCGTTTTTCCTTCAATTTTAATGTATTTCTTTTCTGTTTACATAGAAAGCAATTATCTTCTCAAACAATATTTCTTCTTCCTATCATTCAGTAACAAGCACACGACATACGAATCGTCCTTATACATTACACTTGAACAACGAGAGAAATGAACGAAACCGTCGATCACATATCGTTTTAAAGTTGAATTTAATCAAACAGATATGTGTACAGACGAACAATATGTCGTGTGCTATTTCACGTACGATATGTTTTCTTCAACACTTCAACTCTATCATAATTGAGACATGCATAAATAAAAACAGTTCTGTGTTGTCAGAATAGTCATGTAGTCATCATGGAAACGATAAAAATAATCAGAAAATTACATATACTAATAATACCTATTTCAATTAGTAAACTGTTTGTTCGTCATTGATCAAGATTTTATCTGAAGATTTGGAAGAATATTCATGCTAATGAAAAGCAGATGACGTTCAAAATTCAAGCTTACTTATGGGTCTCCAGCAGCAATTGATAGTTTGAGATTGTGAAAAAAATTCAATTTAACGAATATTTATGCATATTGTTTTCGAAAAACTTGTATGATTGTTTCTATTAATATTTATCAAACTCTTTTTTTTTAAATGTTAACTTGAATACAATTTCAATATAGTCTGTTACATAAGGAAAATTTGGTTTTTTTTGGTTGGACCGAAATTTCTTTTTATTGTCTGAAGTATTTTATAAGAAAAGAAGGTGATTGAAGACATGATATATAAGATGATGTTGAGTAAAAATCAGTAATTCTAAAAATTCATTTTTTGCAACAAGAACGTTTTTTTTTTCTTGGAACTAAATTGTTCTTTTTTATTTTATTGAATTTATCGAGAGATATTTACGGAGGACATAGTGATAGAATGAGTTTTTTAAAAATTTCAGAAGCAAGAACCGAGTATAGATGCAAACAAAATTTTCTGTTTTTTTGAAATACCATTTTTCAAAAAAGAATCATTATTGATGTTGATGTAAATATGTATCTGCTATCATCATGAGTATATTTAAAAAAAAGAAAATGGTTATTTAAATCTATATTCAATTCTATAAAAGCTATTCACATATTTGAACTTGTTCCAACTATCTTCACCATAGTCGAAACAAAACTAAGTCATGATGAATTTATTCGTTGTATTAGTGCTTTCACTGATAGAAATTTATTTTTTTGTCTTTCGTGCTTTTAGAATGTCATGATTCGATCAAATTCTTTTACCAGATTAGATTCTAAAAACAGAACTCCACAACATGAAAAGAAAGAAAAAAAATTGAAAAAAACTGTCATCAAAACAACAAAAAAATGTGCTTATTGAAGAAAAAACAAAAGCATACATTCTTTTTTTCTTTCGTTTGTCACCTATTTTTCAAGGATATTTTACATTCTTGACATACGAAACTTTTTTTATCAGAGACGAAAACAAAACCCCAAAGAACATAATGTTTAAGTTTTGTCAGATACGTTTCTAGATACTGTATATAAATCGTCATAGAAAATCAATGTCTTTATTTCATTTTAGGTTTATCTGACTGAAACAGATACAAAATGAAAACTTAATTTTTAATCCAGAAGATAACATGACATTATTTGTTTGTTGAAATCAAATAATAGGTTGGAATTTATTTAACGAAAAGAAAATCATTTTATCAATTTTCTGTCGTTTACTTGGAAAAGAAAATAGTTATATTATTATCATCGTTGAAGAATCTAACTTTTCAGTGTAATCTCAATGACTTGATAACAGCAATAGCCAGTTGCTTGTTCCTTTCACAACCATTGAACAAAGAGAACTCTATTAGAAGTCTTTTCATCTGATAGTATTAAAGAGAAAACTACTTTGTAATCTATACTCCTTGTAAACAATTTAAAAACATACATGAGAAAATTGTTTCATTTCAAGTAAATTTTAATGACAAAAATTTGTGCGAAGTTGTTCGATTTAATGTTCTACACTAACGATCTATTTTGAAAATCATCCTACAGTACATAGCATGAGATAAAACAATGTCCGATAGAGTTCTCCTCTTTCGACTAGTGAAATTTCTGGGTTACTATGTGTTTTTGTTGAGGAGTTATTGTATATCTGGCGATGACTCTTGTTTTCGGACACACATTAGTTATTAGTTTTAAGCCAAAAACTTAAGCGTCATTGTTGATTAGAGTTATCAAAACTCAAGATTACATTTTACAGTGCAGAATTTGATTTTCATAAATAATATATCCTTATATTTGATGTGCATCAATAAAGACGACAAGCACAAGATGATCTGTTGTACATATCCACAATTGTTGTTTTTTCATAAATGATCTAACTAACGAGTATTATATATATATATATTAATAAAACGATTATTTTATTTTTTAATTCAAATTTTATTATGCATCGTGTTAAAATGAAAGAAAAGACTTTATTATATATGTACTTTTTATTTATAGAAATTTTGCTCTTATAATATAACTGAAATTGAGAGCTGATTGTGAATGTAGCAAATAATTATTAAATTTATTATGTCTTAAATTAGAAAAGTCTTTCAATCAATCCTATATACTTATTTTCTTATAAGACCTTATTTAATAAGTAAGAGAATTTGTTTTTCTTGTATGGAATCCTATTGAGAAGCATAAAAATCGATCAAAATATGTGAATATTAATCGAAATAGAATGTGAAAAAATGATTTCGTAATTCTAAATAAAAGTAGAGGAAAATTGAACATCTTTTTTTTTCTGGATCAATCTATTAGTTGTAGAGATATACGTGAAAAGATTTTTATTTTATCAACATCATCCACTTATTAATCGTTTTCGACAAAAAAATATATAGATTTTGTTCAAAAGTTTGTTCAAGTTTAAAAGAAAAGTATTTTTCTTGGAAATGAAAATTTAATTATTTACACAAAATAACTATGACATTTGTTAATTATATTTCGTAGAAAATAGATATTATATGGAACAGATTTTTATTAATCGAAGAATAAATATTAAGATGAAATAATAATTTAAAATACTTCTAAATATTTGTCTCAATTAAGAATTATTTTATGAATATATAAAGAAAAATATTTATTCTACGCGAGGAATTCTAATACTGCATAGTAACCTAGAGGAAACTTTCTTTTTTATTTGGAGTGATAGTAAAATGAAAACTCTATTTTCCTATGAGATATTTATATTAATGCTCATTTAAAACAGAAAGACTAATGAGTATTTTTTGAATAACTTTTCATAGAAATAAGGTAGAAAGATGCAGTGTTCACTCTTCCACAGACTAGATGACGACACATGGAATGGTATATTTTTCTCTTAGATTTAAAAAGAGGTGCTGTGAAAAATGATATCTTTTTTTATTTTTGAGCATCAATGTTAATGTAACCATCAGATATCATAATAAAATGTAAAAAAAATATATATATTTAAAATTTTCCCTTTTTCTATTCTTTATCTCTATTTCAGGATATGCAGTGCATGAGTTATTACTCAAATTGACGGCGAATGTATTGTTTTTATTCGCCGTTTCATACAAACATCGTTCATTTGCTACAATGGTGAGTGCACGACATGCAAGTTATCTTTACACATACGAGATGAAAACACAGACGAATTGAACATGAAATGTTTAAAGACGACAAAGATATCGTGCACTTAATATTTCATTGCTTGACAAACACCGGTTGTTATCATGCGCTGCGTATTATCATTCCATAACGTCGTCTTTCATCGCGTCTTTCCGTTTCTACTTCTTCTTGTTTTTCGTAACAGAAGAACAAAAATAATTTTCTAACTAATGGAGCTTTTGAGGGTGGCTCTAAAACAAATGAACCTTCCCAGGGATATCCGACGTTCTGTTGGTGACCCGTGCAGGCGTGCAGATGGTAGGCCTTCATAGCATACATCAATGTATGTATGAATAGAAGCGTCCATTTCGTCATCGTCTTTTCGAAGATGATGATCATGGTCGTACTATTCATACATACATCGATGTATGTTTGCCTAACCATTGCCGGCTTTGTCCACTGTACGAGCCAGCAGAATACGGAGGGTATCTCTGGTCGCGCGTGCGCGAAATTTTGCAGCTGCTTGCTTCGGCGAGCTTAGATTACAAGATGGCCAATTTATTTTCTCTTTAAAATCAAAAAAAAAGACAATTACATTTGCTTTTTTACATTTTCAATGTTTCTTTTCGACTGCGCAATGTCGGGATGATTGGACGGAAGTGATTTCTGTCGTATCTCAAGTGCTTTTTGCAGAAATGAGAGTGCTTTTGAGTACTCGCCCATGTTTTTATACACTATACCGATGTTGTTGTAGGAAGCAGCGAAGTCGGGATGATTCGGAGGGAGAGCTATTTTACGGATTTCAAGTGATCGTTCATACGATGAAAGTGCTTTTGAGTACTCGC